>JAHZMW010003683.1:0-10478 GCA_027743745.1 Alloscopus bannaensis | reverse complement strand
TGGAAAATTACCGAAAGGAACCAAATTTGGTTCCCGGGGAACCAAATTAGGTTCCCGGCGAGGAACCAAATATGGTTCCCCGGGAACCAAATTTGGTTCCTGCGCACCCACTGACAGGTACTCATAATTTTAGTATCAGTATTATTTATTCTCAACTACCTATACACTATACACTATCATTTATGGTGTGCATATTCTATGGTTTTCGTTGCAGTAGTTTTAACAAAATCGTATAATAAATATGTGTTTTGCGCATGAATTCAACTCTCTGTCGAACTCGTGGCGATTGACCACATTGCTAGCGTATTAAAATTTTCTTACAAAACGTACTGCATATTAGCAAAATAATTATTGTACAATATATTACAGTACAACTACATGACATGGGAATTTCAGGAAATTATGACGTTATAAGAAAATCAAATCCGGTACTAATCCAGGTTGTTGTCGGGTCCTTTTTTAGTCTTTGAGAACTGAAATTCCTGTGACGAAACCACAAGAAATTTTTTATTGAAAGGGCAAATTCAGCGATGCACTAGGTTAAATACCTCCTTTAAATGCGAAAACCCATTGTAATGTATTGCTTATTATGATTGTTCGCTTAACTTTACGTTCTTTGGTATATACCATGTCGTTATTATATAGTATATACCGACATTGGCATACAGGCGAATGACAAAGCTCTTAAATTAATGAAAAATGTACCTAATGATTTTGGGCTTTTGTCTTATTATTATTACCAGTTAAAACAGCGTGGCACGTTTCTGCCGTGGAACTGCGGATGGAATCATTTCGCACAAAAGAAATCATAGTACAGAATCTCGCCGCCTCGTGAGAATGGCTCGAAATGTTTTACGAGCAATTATTCCAGTATTAACGTCATCGGGACGTACTCTTGCTCAAGTCAGAACATTACACCAGAGCTGCTTGCCAGTGCTACGGGTGCAGTGGGATAAATCAGTACGAGGACACAAACAGTCTTCTCTCGCATTCGCCCTAGAGAACACGGTAAGAGCTCCTTTCAGTAGTTACCCGACATTCAGTCGAGCCAGTAGACGTCAACTCCTGTGGAAAATGGCAGCAGCAAGCGTGATAGTACCCAAATCTTATTCTGCCGCTGCGAAGGCGGAGTTTGATTTGTTGGACGAAAATGTGGATCCTGTGCAACGACAGCTTTTGGCAGAGCAATGTATTCTCCTAAACGACAAGGATGAGGTGATTGGGCAAGATACGAAGAGAAATTGTCACCGTGTGATCAATGGCGACATCCGGTTGCACAGAGCCTTTAGTGTCTTTCTTTTTAACGGAAAAGGTAAGAAGTAGAAATATGTACATAACATAATATATCAAACAGAAAATACAGAAGAGCATTTCTGAATTTCTTTTATATAATATGCTATTGTTATAACCAGTCCACTATTGTCTTGTGGACCTCCAGATCAACCCGAGCATCGACGAAATCCAAAACATTCGATGGGTTACACTGGATAATGTGAGGGAAATGATTGGCAAGGAAAATGTAAATTTGACTCCATGGTTTGAGCTGATTTTGAATAGTCGGTTGCCAGTTTGGTGGAAAAACCTGGGAAATCTCAAACAGTTTGAGGATCATGAACAGATACATCGCATGGAGTAAGAGCCTCTTACTCCATGCGAGGTATCTGTTGGCTCTTACCAAGAGCCAACTAAATGCTCAAAATATGAGCTTGACATTATACATATTCGGGTTAAAAAAATGGAAATCAAATATTCTCTAATTGCTGTTCTGTGGTTGTCGTTAAATATGTCAGTATTGTATATATAAAATCTATTTGTCATTCGTTCATTGTATGTATTACATAATATTTTGCTTACACACACGGAAAATATTTTCACTTTGTAAACGATTTTTACCCTCCATTAACGATATGTAAGAACAATTCTCTTCGATAAAAAAGTACTCGATATTCTAGCTAAATAAAGTTTCTTAGGCAGATTTGCTGCCAATCGCTTAATAAAAACTAACAATGAAAGTAACGTCGTATGTGTTTTAAGAAAACTCCAATCCTATTTTCAGTCAGCATTCAATGCTGAGCATTGTTATGCACTCATAAAACCTATTTACTTGTACTACAATGACTTTTATGATCAGTGCAGTGATAATAATTGGTAATGAAGTGCATGTCCTGCGTAATACATATAACATTCAAGCAGCGAGCTTCTTGGAATGTTATAAGTTTAGGTTTGGCATGTTGTAAAGTTCGGCCTGTCTTTGTGGTGTTATATTTTATGGGATATCCACTTTTGCATGCAAATCTTATAAAATGTCATACGACGAAAAGTCAGATTTACTTACTCGTTTTTGTGTTTATATCTGAGCCAAAGCCTGCTGACGACAATTATCATCACCGCTTAAATACATACTCATCATATCGCTAGGTTTTCATATCGGTTTAGGTCAGTTTGGTACATATCGAAACCTTGTGCCTTTTGAGCTTGCTCGTTTATGGAACTCATGAAATGAGTCTTGCTATCACTGCATGCAATCAAAGCATTTCATTGAGTTCTCCCATCTCGCGTTCAGAATTTCTTTCAGAATAACACGTCAAAGAAATATGGTGTATACCTACCTAGTAGTACTGATATGGTTGGTGGTGTCTTGTGTAAATGTAGTCCGCTTATTGGGATTCCTGTATCTTGCACAAGCCGTATACAATACCTCTGGAAAAAGCAGATACATAACAGATTTGTATTTGTTTATGTACACATGCTTAGTTTTTTTGTCAGAGAGACAGCATTCGCCACGAATCACCAAAACAAATTGTGAAATGAATGATTGTGACCCGATTTGTCATCCATTGTGGTGAGACATGAATAGAAGTACTGGCAGGCAAATAGTTACATTTAAACGGAAACTTTAGCTGAAACAGCGCCAAAAACCTTTGTTAGGGCATAATAGAAAAGGTTCATACATTATGTCAGTTTTTCGACCGGAATTATTTAAAAACTGTGTCGCAATCGTGACCGGAGGAGGCACTGGAATTGGCCGTGCCATTACTTACGAGCTTCTCACTCTCGGTAATATGTTTGCTACCAAGCAAATAATTAAGTTTGGAAAGACTATACACTTTCTTATGTAAGCAATGATGAGCAGAGTCGCACTGATAAACTTTAACTCGTGTCGTTTACCTGATTTGCAGGCACAAAAGTAGTGATTGCATCTCGAAGTTTGGAAAAGCTGGAAAATGCCACGAAAGAATTCAGCAAAATTGGTGATGTGACAGCCATACAGTGTAACATTCGAAAAGAAGAGGAAGTAAAGTACGTAGGCATAACCCTTTGTCTCAACTAAATGCATATAAATGTTGAGCCGACACGCTATATTTAATGTCGCATATTATGACAGGAAACTGGTAGCAAACACCCTGGAAAAATATGGAAAACTGGACTTTCTTGTAAACAACGGAGGAGGTCAGTTTCCTGGAGGGGCTGCAGACTTTACATTGAAGGGCTGGAATGCTGTGATTGAGACAAATCTCACGGGAACTTACCTAATGATGCGAGAATGTATGTAAAGCAAAGATTTACTACAGCATGTAAGATGTTACACTCTCGATAATGCCTGCAAGTAAATTCTGTATTTTGCTCTAGCATATAACCAATGGTTTAAAGACAATGGCGGAGCAATAGTGAATATTATAGCGGATATGTGGCGAGGGTTTCCTACAATGTCTCACACTGGAGCAGCCAGAGCAGCGGTTCATAATTTGACTATGGTAAATATTGATAATCATTTAGTTTTATGAGATCCTCATCTGCTGTGAGTTTATCGGAGAAACGCCTGAAAATTTTTCAGAGTACTGCAGTGGAGTGGGCGGCCAATGGTGTTCGAGTTAATGCTGTTGGTAAACACTACACTACTTCTATAAGCATATTATGATGTGCCTATGCCTGTTGCAAATATCCAATCCTGAAAATGAACGATCCTGAATCGCTCGGTTTATTTTTACAGCTCCTGGAATAATCGAATCTAAAACTGCTGCTGCAAATTACAGTTCTACCATGAACGTGTTTGATGCAATTCGGGAAGAGCTGCCTCCAAAGAGGACAGGGCGTCCTGAGGAAGTGTCAGGAGCTGTTTGCTTTCTTCTATCACCCGCAGCTAGCTTTATCACAGGAGCCTGCCTTCGAGTCGACTGTGCTGGAAGTCTATATACCAAACTGTACTGGGGCATCGACGGTAATTTAATAATTTTAATGAAAAGTGGTTCACGTGTCACTTCTACTGCTTTCACAGTCAACATTGTCTGTTACGTTTATCTCTATATTTATCTCTAATAGATCATGACAAACTTCCGGAGTACAAATGGATTCCAGACCCACCAACAAATAACTCAAAGCTGTGATATTATTCGTGCGAATTTATAGTTTACACTCATTGTCAGTCATATAAATAAGCTTGCAAATAAGCATATTATAAATTAATGTAAAGTTTACGTTGTACTTTGTTGAGATTGATTAATAACAAATGAACTCTTGAACTGGTCATATGAAGTGCAATTTTTGCGAGATTCTGAAAACATTGATGCGAGAACGGCACACTTTTTGTTTTAAGTATTCTGAAGTTCATGAAACTAATAG
Source organism: Alloscopus bannaensis (assembly GCA_027743745.1). Classification (NCBI taxonomy): domain Eukaryota; kingdom Metazoa; phylum Arthropoda; class Collembola; order Entomobryomorpha; family Entomobryidae; genus Alloscopus; species Alloscopus bannaensis. The sequence continues at coordinate 5,858 of JAHZMW010003683.1, read as the reverse complement.
GTTCTGTTGAAAATATGCTGGATTACAGCAAATTTTCCTTGTCCGAACATTTGCTGTTATCATTTTACAAAATAACAATGCGAAGAACATTGTATAGACAAGAAAGACCTGCCACAGTTGCTGTTGCAGTTAACCCCGAACCAAATTGTGAAAGTTGTAAGGTTCCTGCATAAATTTTGTTGATTGGAGTGGATAAGTTCAACTTCATGTCGGAACTGAACATTGAATACCTTGAAGGTGTTTGAAATCCTGACACAACAAGCACACTGGTTAATACTTTCAGCTAATTCACACATGGATTTTAGTGGTTTAAGTATTATTGACAGAAATTATTACTTGGATAGCGGCGAAGATCTAATTGGCCTCTGTACAAAAGAGTGTAATGACTTCTCCAAGGATTAATGACTGCAGAATGGCCGATTTGACGGCGGAAACGACACCATAACATGTTCCGATCTATGTCATAATCGTCTAGAGCAATTTCCTGTTATTCAACAATAAATGACGTCAATTGAGAATACTGTAATACAATACAAAGCTTGGAGTACTATCATCATATATCCCCACAGGTAAAACTTACTTCTTCCGGATGAGGGAGAAGATTGGACCCTGCCACTTCCAAAACCAAGTGGGCAATTTGAGGTCTGCCATGCTCAACGTAACAAACAACAACATCGGCTTGGTAAAGATATTGGTTGTCCTCTGCATAGACCACGGCTAGATATGACTATATCAAGAATTCATTAGCAAAAATTGAACACATAGCGGACTTGATAGCGCTGGAAGCATTATAAATATGAAATTGTCACATACCCTATGTATGTCTAAACGACCACCTAGTGTGAACTCTACTTCCGCTTTGTTCACTAAATCTGTGTGGTGGGAGTAAATCACAAGTGCTTCGGCTGCCCCACAAATACCACCAATAACATCCAGGGGACATACACGAAAGCAAGCTTCTGTGGCTCCACATTGTGACGTGCTAATAGCTACATATATACAAAATAATCTTTTTTACATATAATAATAGTAAAAAATGTATTTAAATATTTATGGGGCGCTTACGAAACGGGTTTAAGTTCAGTATGTTTGAAGCAATGATCCAAAAGTACATTCCTTGTGTGATTCCAGCTCTGTTCGAAATCACATTTTAATTATGTATGTCAAACTTCAACCATTTAATCAATTGCAAATTGCTCATTTTGTATGCTTTACGACTTACAAAAAACGAACGCCTCCCACATCTGAGTCTGGTGCTGTCCACACAAACGTCGCATTGCCAAGCCGTTGCGAATTCCCGTTGTCTACAATGGTTGCATACGGGTTTCGGAAACAGTCCAGGTAGGAGTAATTACCACGGGGAAAATGCTTTGGGTCAAATCTTCCAATCAGGCCAACTCCTCCAGGAATGTTTTCTCCGTTATTGATTGCGCGTCCTTGGAGCATAAGACCGTCATAGTGGCCATGTCCTTCGATGTGTACTTTGAAATCATAAAGCATTTTATACATTTCTGAATTCATATATAAATTACCTCAGCATAGTATTGTTCGCATGCAGATATTTAATTTTCCAAGTGATCTATTGCTATTTAATGCAGGCAACCAAAAATGACGCACCTAAAAAATTCTCTTCTAAAAATTGAACTACGATTTGCCTAAAAATCTCATTGCTCTTCCACATTAATTATGCATTCAGCAACAGCAAGCACACAAAATCGCATAATGTCTTACCATAAAGATCCGTGTTTTTCCTGTATCTATTCCCCGGTACCGTTATTTTGAACGGGGGATCTTGACCAAAGAGCTCACTCCTTTTCCTCCTCCCGTTGAACCAATGGGCCGAGGACGGATCCGTGAGCTGTCTCGGTTGAAGATCTGCACAAGACTCTAAACTGTACCGGTGCTGAACACCTTGAGAGGCAGGTAGCAAGTGAAAAATTACAAACACCAAAAAAACCACGGCAGAGTTTTGACGCACGCATTGATCCATCTTGAAAACTTTAAAGTGATAACCGTTTTTTCAGACGGATCATCGGTGACGTCGTTGCCTCACTAGTGTGACATGCCAGTTTAAAAAGGCTAAAAATACAGTAATACGGAGAAAGAATTCTTTTACAGTGTTCCAGCTTATTGCTATTACTTTCAATGTGAAGAAAAACAAGTCCTTTCATAGAGTCTTTGGTGAGCTCAAATATCTAAGGTAAAAAATTGGTTCGCGATCGGTGACAAGTTGACAACTGACAAGGCCAGCCCTCTTGTTGAGCCTTGATATCCCAACTTTTCTAGCATAAACCAACGGCAAATTTGTAACGAAAATCACATTTAATCATTTGCATTGATGAATACCAGTATGCTGCTAGCTCCAGCTAGAACCCGTTGGAGCTGTACGGGTATTGGTGGTTATTAGTCCAAGTACCATGTATATAAAAAAATCGTTGTGTGTATCCTGGACTGGAAAGTACTGGAGAATAGGTTTGATTGTGAGTTTGTGAACTAGAAAATTGAGTAGTCACCAATGGATCAGACCTGTTCGACATGTGGGTGGCGCAACGAAGTAACATGAGCGGGTGTGAGTTTACCTACAATAAATATAATCTTGTATGCTAAAACACAAAAAAGCATCTTGCCGAATACTTTATTGAATCTTAATACATAGTAAGATTTTCTAGCGGTATATTAGCGGTGACAATGTAAGGAAGTTATCCTACAACGATTGAATTTTAATGCATGGAAAACATGGGACATTAATTCGATAGATTATTAGAAGTAACAATAGAGCTGTCATTTGTACTTTCAGTTCAGTGCCCTTGTCAAAGTAATATTTGGCACAGGGCCGCCGTCTCCGTTGAGTTGGAGGGTCTCTATCAGAGTGAATAGGGGATATTACCCAGAATACATATATCTAAAAACAGAGTTCAATGGAGTTCTTGTGTATATTCACTTCACAGGTGTCTTTGATGCCTATCTGTGGGACTTATTCCGCGATATGAGCATTTCCGCAAAAATAAGTTTGGAAAGGAGGACAAGAGACAAATTGGTTTTTGAATTTTAATGAACTCTGTAAGAAAAGAAAACATACAAGAAACAGATTCTAAGACATATAAAGACCAGGTCTGGAGCCACACCCTTGTCCTGGCAAGTATTACTTATAAGCGATTACATAAGGGAATAGATTTATTGATAGGAAAAAATATTACTACTTTGTCAGAAAATAAATGTTTTTACATCTCATTGAAAATTGTTTACTCTCTTGTCAGATTTAAATCTGTGGAAATGTGAACACAAAAATTCGCCGCCATGAGTCTATGGCAGTCCGTGGCTAGCAAATATTTTCCTGGAAAACTCCCACGGAAAGATTGGCGAGTTTCTCCCATGCAAATAATTCACCACCGTTCAAGCTTCCACCTCGAGCTCATAGCAAAATCCGTCCTGAAAGCGGCGACCTGCGTTCTATTTACAATCATGGTTGTGATGCACGTGAGTATGCTGATAACCTCTTGGCCCAAGCAGGAAATCTCATTACCAGTCACGACAAACGGAAACGTAGATTGCAGCAGTCAACAAACCCAGAATTCTCACAGGGAAGGAGGAAACAAGAAATTTTGGACAAGAATAAGTGACGAGGTGTATGTGTACAGTGCGCATTTGGATGTGCGAAATTTCAGCACACCTTTTCGAGTCGGCTCTTCTAAACAAAATTATTCATTCAGTGACAACGCACATCGTGATGAGACGGCCACACATTCCCCTCCATCCGACAACAAAGGTGGTGCTGACAGTGACAAATGGAACTTTCCCGTTCTCGTTCGGATTGTGGGAATGAAGAAAGTCCCCCCGCTTCGGGAGTTTATTAAAAGGGATGTGCTGGACTGGTTCAGAATCAAGCATGAAATGAACTACTCGCACAGCTACCAATGCAAACTTTTCTTTCCAAATAGAGTTGGAGGTCTAGACCACATCGAAGCCTCGAACGTAACATACACAGTGATCGAGGAGGGAGTGAAGATATATGCTGGATCCTATTTCAGCTGCTATTTTGATCGACAAAAGGTGTTCAAAGCAATGGGAGAAAACACACTAAATTTCCAGAAATTATCCCCTTTACAAGTTGCAATTTACCCCGTCAATGTTCCAGACTACCCTATGAAGCTAATTGATGTCAATACGATAATGACAATGATGAGTGGCAGCGATAGTGACAGAAATCATGTAAATTTTCAAAGGGGAACTCTAGCCGTTTGCGTTCGCCCTCTGTTTGGTCCTTTCGATGAGCTTCAGAAACTCGTCCAATTCATTTCCTACTACCACGTAGTGGGAGTCACGCAATTCAATTTTTATTTGATGAGCACTTCCTCCCAAGTCCGGAAGTTTTTGCGAGCCTCGACGAAAAGTGGGTCAGTTCGCATACATGTTTATGAGTGGAACTTGCCCACGGGAAATACGTCCGAGTTGTGGGATTACGGATCTCTCGCAGCTCTCAACGACTGCTTGTTTTCAAACGTTGACCAGGAATTTGTGATATTTGTCGATGTGGACGAGTTCATTGTACCCCATGGATATGTTTTGAGTCACAAGCCAACTCCTGACTTGTGGTCAATTATTAATTTGTATGATAAGTCAAAAACATTTCAGTATTTGATTAGAAACACGTTCTTTTGCAATGAATTTTGCAAGAAAAATTGTACCACTAGTGGTAGCACACGTCGTTCGGCAGTGTTCAGCTCTGACCTGAGGCTTCCAATATTTGAGTGCACAGTCAGAACGAAACGTGTATGGAATGTCGCTCTACGAAGTAAATTTATTGTAAACCCTCGACAAGTGCTGGCAGTTGGTCATCATCTTGCTACAAAGTATGTACAAAGAAATACCGACTTTAGATTTACAGGATATTCTATACCTGTGGATCCGAGTGTGGCCATAATGCACCATTACAGGGAGTGCGAGAGCATTTCGACAAAGTCTCATCCGGTGCTTACCAGAATCCAGGAGAATGACACAATGATGTTGCGATTTAAACATGATGTTGACAGTTTCGTTCAAATTTTGACCAAATTTATTCATAACAATCTATAGATACACGATTTTATATAGCACATAAGCTAGTATTTACAATCACTTTCACTTTTTATTTGGTTTTAATCTAAGTAATAAAAACGCGGAACGATTTTCTAAAGTCTCAGAGATAGCATTGAACTATTTTTTTGTAAAATACTTTCAATTTAAAATGTACTCAGGTCTCAGGTCGCTCGCCCATTTCGACCAACTTTAGGATTTAGGTGAGGGGTTCGAAAGGGAATGGCAATCTGTAGCAGGATAATTTATGGATTAATAATTTAAGGGATCATGGTTTTAACAACAGTTGCCGAGTATTGTATCTCAATTGCCTGTGTCAAGATGCCATTAAGATAGTGGTATGACGTTACGGACAAGGTATAGGAAGCAATGTTGCTGAATGTCGATTTAATACTTGAACCTAGTAAAGTAGGTAGAGGTACGAAGCATCAGTGTTGGTCCACATTATGTGAGAAAAAACCAAAATTCTTATTAGCGACAGAGTCAAAGCAAAGGAGCATAATTTATAAATTGGTCTTAAAGCGCTAGAAACGCTCAATCATTTCATTACCGTTCTTTCCCACGAGTACAATTTTCTAATTAAAAAATGTTTAGTGTGCCGTATTTACGTTTTAACAGCAGAGATATGACACGCATTCATTGATAACAAGGATAGAATTGTGGAGTGTCAATTCTAAAAGGAAAATTCAGCCAGACCTACTTACCCACCGTGTTCACACGTCTCTCTGAGGAGGAAGACATTCATTTCACGTTTCAACTTCATTACCTCATCCATAAGTGTAAAT
>JAHZMW010003682.1:0-13352 GCA_027743745.1 Alloscopus bannaensis | reverse complement strand
AAAGATGACGTGTGATGATGAGTATGTGTAAAGTGTACATAGCAACAAACGCGTGCAAAAAGTTTAGCTGTGACGGAGTGAGGCACCGGCTAGTTCGGAGCTGAAATATATTTTAAGATAACTCCTACACGTTGTTTTTTATTTAAGAATTCATTCCATTCTGACAGAGTCAGAGACGACAGATTTTGATGGTGACAAATCCCTGCACGTAGATAAATACTTGCCACTACGCCATGAAGAGATGAGACATGCTTCTACATCGTATAAATTACGAGAAAGCTTTTCAAACACAAGAGAGATTTGCACAAAAATTGGTGGATTTCCCATTTACGATTACCACACTGATTTCTCTCGACGTATGAAATCGAAAAAAATATTTTGACACACGCTCCATCGTCGATTGATCCCATCATCATTTCATGCCTAAGCTTTTCCCATGTCTTTCACTTTGAACGACACAAATCGAAAAATGTAAATAGCTTCAGAAGCCACCCTCACCACACACACAAGTTTTCATGGGAAAATTTTTGTTGGAAGGAAAAGGATTTCTGTCTCCGGTTTTAGAGACACATGATGGAATGGTTTGAGTGAGAAGACATGAGATGAGACAAAAAAAATCTGTAATGCTCAGTAGAGCTCAGAAAAGCATGGAACATGCCACATTTCATATTGCTCTCATCCCTTTGGAGAAAAAGAAAAAAATGATTGAAAAGCCAGATATATGACAGGTTTCGAATTGGATTTCATTTCTTGATGTGACACGGCACACATAAATGTGTTATGTGCTCTCAAGACTCCTTATTTAAAGAAAAAAGTAAAACTAAGAAGCGCACAGAAATGTATAATTTTTTTACTAAGGAGGATTCGATTAGACATGTGATCCCTAAATACAAATTGTGTTTCCTACAAATTCATCTTCCCCGACAAAGATTTTTCCCCGATTTCTCCCTGTCACACTCGTTTGGAGAGCGTAAAAAACGCAAGTGTAAAAATGATTTTATTTTCAAGAGGTAAATACTGTACAACGAGGATTCTCTATTAGCAAGATAGAAACTGCATAGTCTAGTAGCGCTGTTGACATTCCGTAACTCCACATTTGACATGTGTGAAACAAATTTAGAGCACAAAATGTCATCTTACTAATTTATTAAATGTGCCCCGTGGGCAAGAAACACTTGAACATTTTACGCCTTTGCCCCTTCGTCTGTCTCGCATAATTGAGGTACTCATTCCAGTTACACAAAAAGTTTGGTTTACGTTGTATGATTCTGCTAATTAGGGGAATTCATAATGACACTTGAGTAAATAACGGTGTGTGGTGTGTGTGCACACTGCACACATTCACATTACTCTTGCCTTTTATGTACTAATACAATAATTTCTACGTTCTTCATTCGTTTGTACACAAATGTCAACAGTAAAATGGTAAAACTTGATTAGATTCATATGCACACACAAATTAGAGAAGAAAAAGAGGACTTGCATTGTCGTTCTCAAGCAAACGCTACCTATTATGCCTTCCTCGTACACACAAGCTCCACACAACCAAACCAGAGCATTTTCACTGTAATTGTCTCAAAAAGTAAGTGAGAAAAAAGAATATTTGTGGTACTATATGGAATGAGTCGAGTGCACTCACTCCTGATGAATAATGCATGGAGTCTCAGAATACATACATGTATATTATTCTTTTCTGCATAAGCTTCTCCTAGTTCAACAAATTACACTTTTTTGTTGGTTTGACCATTTGCGTTTAATTTTGAGCATCTCTACCAAAACTCACACAATAATGGCTCACTCACTTCCATCCAACTGTAAAATCTGGAAAAGTGTCACACGCTGTGACAAAAATGACGTGACTCGCTCTCACCATTGATCTCAATCTTTTTTTGTGGTACATGACTTATCGTAAATCACCACAAGTACCTGATAATGCGTTGTGGGCACGGGCTATACCAATTTTTCTCTTAAAAACAAAGTAAATCCTGAACACCCAGACCTTCAATGACAATTTTGTGTAAAATTCGACTAAGAACTAAAAATGACGGTTCGAAACAAAAACATTGAATCATCAGGAAAAAAAATATTGTAATGATGGCCATCATAATGGATGATACCGTAATAAGAATGAGGGCGCTTACAACTAATGAATAAAAGTGGGGACATAATAAAATCTGACTCGTAGTTTTTTTCTCTCTCGACTGATACATTAATACTCAAGGAAGGAGGAAGAAAAAAATGAAGTTGTTCGTTGCAATACTTGGGTTCGTGGCCTATCTGGCCTGTTGTCAGGCTGCCGGTGTTGACGTTCGAAATTACAGGGGTTATCAAGTCTATTCCGTGACAGCGAAGACAAAGGAGGAGTACCTTGTTTTGTTCGACATTTACTCAAAGTCTGAGGGACTGTTTGACTTTTGGACGCATCCGTCCATGAATTCTGAGACGGATGTGATGGTCGCTCCAGAGGAACAACAACGGTTCGAGGCGCTTCTTGAGAGGCATGGGATGACCCACAAGGTCAAGGTTGGCGATGTTCAGGGGTAAGTTTTCAGTCTGAGTTTCAAATTTTGAAAGTGATTCAATATTGCAAACAAGATCGTGCCTGTAAAGTACTCAATTTTTATTTAATAAGATTGATTGATGAAGAAAAGGCCGAAAATGCAAAGGCACGAGCTGCTCGAAGCAACAAGGGAATCGGCTGGGATTATTATGCTCGCTACGATGAGGTTTGTGGACATCAATACAAGCGAAAAGCAACAAAGCCCGATGTTGTTCCTTTTTATATTATCAACTAAATTTTCCGACATGAATTCCTCAGATAGCCGAATTTGTCACCAGCCTTCCTATCAACAATGAATGGGTCTCCGTTGAAGTTATTGGAAGGAGTTACGAAGGACGTGATATTCACGCTGTAAAGATCTCGACTAACCCCCAAAACACCAAAACGGTCCTCATTGATGCCAGTAAGGACGTACTTAGATTTTTTAGTGATCCTGCATGATGAGTTGCTTAATTATGTATAAATTAAAATGAATTGACTTTAAACTCTTTTGTTAACTTTGCCCACAGATATACACGCTCGTGAGGTAAGCATTCGGAGATGTTAGCATTTTTGTGATTGATATTACTCAAAGTGTAGTCTAAACAAAATGTGTGACTTTGGGATTGATACAGTTTGTCACCTCAAGCACCGCCACATGGCTGCTCAATGAACTTGTCACCAACACCGCAGGTAATGCTGATATTTTGGAGGGGATCAACTACTACATCATTCCAATGATTAACCCTGATGGATACGAGTATGCTCACACTAACGACAGAATGTGGAGGTAACATGATTATGATTCGGAACTAGAACCTTCCATTTATCCAGTTTGCAACGATATGTGAATACATTTTTATATTCGACTTCCGCAGAAAAACCCGAAGTGTCACTGCAGGCAACTCGTGCTATGGGTAAGCCAGTAGAAACGTAGTCGCCTCAAATATGTATATTGGAAGAATCTTAGTGAAAAATATTTTTTAACATACAGCTGCGATCCCAACCGCAACTTCCCATTTAAGTTTGGGGGTGAGAGCACGAGTTCCAACTCCTGCTCCGACCTTTACAAGGGACCTGAAGCACTGTCCGAAAGGGAGACCAAAGCCCTTTCTGATTTCATGTTAGGATTGGTCAATGATCCGAGTGTGAATCTTCTGGCTTACATCTCCTTCCATTCTTATGGACAATTGTGGCTGGTAAAATCAAACTTAAGAGCATGCTTTCCTTCTTTAAGGTTTGCCAAATTAGTAATGCTAATCTTTTAAAAACTTCTTTATTAGCTGCCCTGGGGCTACACGGCGGGAGCTTATCCAACAGACTATTCTGATCAGGTATTTACGCTAGCAAATTCTAGTCTCTTTTCACAGTACTTCTCTAAAATGTTTTTATAAAATTATTTGACGTTTCAATTCTCCCTACTCTACTCAGGTGAGACTAGGGGAAGCAGTCAAGAAGAATATCGAATCCGTCAATCGAGTCAAATACACCGTCGGCACAGGAGCCGATGTTTTGTACGGGGTGGGAGGGGCCTCTGACGATTATGCGAAGTCATTGGGAATCAAGTACACCGTTACGGCACCAGGCAGCTCTTAGAGCCGTTTCAGCTCACCTCCGCAATGAGTAAAGCGACTCAATTGCAATTGTGATTATTAAATACGAATCTCAATTTTTTCAACATTATTTATTCCTGTCTATTAGAAAACATTGATTTTATTAAAAAATTAAAGCAATGGAAAGGCAGGTTGAAAACGCTGATTTGCATGTTTGGAATATGTCATAATGTCATTTGTCCTGCAATGTTGGAGATGAAGCATTGCATTGGTACGTACATGATTTTCCACTTTCAATCATCTCGATCAAAATGTTGCTCTACTTAATAAGATGAAGCTTATCACAAAATAGGAATTGTCATCCTGATAAACTTATCAAGCAATTGAGTTGACGGCGCCATGTCTTGATCTGATACATAATCTCGTATACATACAACATATTACTGGTCTAAAAATAAAACACCCATAAGCCCCCTGTGTGTCAAATCAAAATTGGACAGTCGCAAAATGTATTTTCCAGAGATGAAGATAAGTCGAGTCCAAACTCTTTTGTTTGCATTACGACTCTGCAATAACAATTGTATAATTATGATTGATTTGAATAAAACTCGGTTAAGGTACAAGTCCTTGCTTTACTTGCTGCTTTTACTTGACCGAAGAAGCATCATTTACCCGGATTAATACACAAAGGAGCTATGAAGTTGATTTTAGCTCTTTCATTGGCCATTTTGGCCTGCTCGTCGCTCGCCAATGAAGTCGACTACACAGGGTAAGCCTTAATCATAACCTTAACAGTGGTTGACCAGTACATGAATGTTATTCGACTTCTTGAACATGTATCTTTTAAAGATACAAGGTGTACTCCGTGACGGCGACGACCGAGGAGCAGTACCGCGTTTTGTACTTCTTGTTCACCAGCGATGTTAGTGGCGCTTACGACTTTTGGAAGGAGCCATCCATTAACGGCAGGACCGACGTGATGGTCGCCCCTGATCATCAGGAATCTTTTCTAGCGCTCCTTTACACCACCGGAATGAGCTACGAGGTCAAGGTTGCAGATCTGCAGCAGTAAGTCCAACAAACCCCGCTAAACCTTTCCTTTCTCCAATTGATAGGAATTTCAGGTAATCCTCTGTGCCTTACAGAATCATCAACGAGGAGAAGGTTGCCAATGAGCAGGCAAGAATGCGTAGAGGCAGTGCCAAAATTGGCTGGGACTACTACGCCAGACACAGTGAGGTATGCACAACACTGAGGAACAGACCTTGCAAATATGGAAAGAATGACCCTTGCACAGATTTAATATATTACATCCTTTGTAGATCGTCGACTTTGTCTCCACTCTTCCGGACAATAACGGTCAAGTCTCCGTTGAAACAATCGCAACGAGCACGCAAGGCCGTGCTATTCAAGCTGTGAAGATCTCAACCAGCCCCAGCAACACCAGGGCTATCTTCATTGACGCCAGTAAGCAGCAATGACACTCATAAGCCATAATATTCTTACCTGCCTTATCTGATAGTATTCATGTTCCTGTCTTTTTTTACTTTACAGACATTCACGCTCGTGAGGTACGTACCACACTATTCAGAGAAAATTACTCTAAAACGCCAGTTTATAGCGGACTTAATAAACGAGTAAAACCAATATTTAATTCTGTAGTGGATCACTGGTGCAACTGCCACTTACATCATCAATGAGCTCGTCTCCAAGACCTCAGAGTATGGCTCCATCTTGGACGGAATTGACTACTACATCGTGCCCATGATCAACCCTGACGGTTACGAGTTTTGCCATACCGGTGACCGAATGTGGAGGTAAAGACGAGATCACACGATAATCAAGAACTCAATTTGTAATCGTATTGGGTGGTTTGGCTGACTGATTTCTATCCTCCGTTATATGCTTGCTTCCACAGAAAAACTCGAAGCGTCAACTCTGGCAGCAACTGTCTAGGGTGAGCACACCAAATAACCTGCGATTCCAATTGAGATGCTAATTACTGAAATTTGATCGTTTAGGTGTGATCCAAACCGTAACTTCCCATTCCACTTTCGTGGCGAGAGCACAAGCAACAATCCTTGCTCCGACATTTATCACGGACCCAGTGCTCTCTCCGAGCCTGAGACCAGCGGAGTTGCCGCTTACATCAAGAGGCTTCAGGATGAAGGTGTCAATCTCCTTGCTTACATCTCCTTCCACTCGTACGGACAACTGTGGCTGGTAAGATGGCTTTTCTACAAATTAATATATTCCAGCTCCATTTAAATTACAAAACGCTGAAGATCCTAACGCTCACTATTGTCTCTTTCTACAGCTGCCTTGGGGCTACACCGCCAATGCCTACCCACCAGACTATGATGAACAAGTAAGACATTCTATGCGCGTTCTACCGATGTTGTGCATATTTTTAGTACTGTGAAATTGAGTCATGATAATTGTGTTTTTCAATCCTTAGCTTAGTCTTGGTAGAGCTGTCGCTGCCGCTATTGAGTCTGTCTACGGCACACAGTACACTGTTGGCACTGGTGCTGATGTTCTTTACGGAGTGGGAGGCGCTAGTGATGATCATGCCAAGAATGAGGGTATCAAGTACTCAGTCACCGCTGAAATGAGGGACGAGACCCGGTACGGATTCCTCTTGCCCCCAGATCAAATCATTCCTAACGCAATTGAAATCATCGAAGGTCTCAAGGTTGTTGCTGCGCGCATCCGCTCCACGTAAAAACCAGTCGGGAAACTGTATTCTAAAAAATTCACATTCAAAATTGTTTTCTCCCTGAAAGATGCGAATTCATTAAATAATCATTTCGCGGAACATTATAAATGTATAATCCAACCAGAATAACCTTCTTTCATCGTGCCTTAAAATCACAAAAATTATCAGAGCGGAAATGATAGCTAATAAAAAAACACGGCCCACACACACTGACGCATTTCTGTGACGTGCTCATAACTCCGCCTCATTTCCCCTCCCAACCTGTACTCCCACAGAATCCACAAAACTCTCAAGCTCCATTATTGGAATCGGATGTGAAAGCAATAGCAATCAAAGTAAGAGCTTCTTGGCATTGTAATGTGAGCGGAAGAGAGAAAAAAAATGTCTCTAGACACCATCATCGTCATCATGATCATCAAAAAATAGGAAAAAAAGAGCACATTTTTTCCTTTCTCCACGAAAAAAGCCTTTCTCTTCGTAAGAGAAATGGTCCCAAACTCTCAAGGCTTTTTACGTGTCACATTCAACCCACCATAATGCACACTCTCACACACCCAAATTGTCACTATTATTATTTTGGCACAATATCATTTCCCCTTTTATAGAGCGATATAGCCAGCAATTTTTATACTTTTTTCTGAAAAATCACACAAGAAAAACCTTGCCGTCACCTCGGCTCTCCGGGAAGAAAGTACCTTTTGATATAAAACACTTTCCTGTAAGCTTAACTCTTGGATAAGAAGATTGTGACTCGGTGTTGGAAAACATTATGTAGAAAAAATTCACCACGTCCATGTAGCTAGTAAGCATATAAGACGGGTAAAAAGAGAAAAATCTTTACTTTCTTTATGTCGCTCCATTTCGTCCGCCACTTTCGTTGGAGAGACGACGTGTGAAGCCATAATAATCATAATATTATGTAACGCTTTCTCTGACTCCAGATATAGTCTTTATAAAAGCGTTGTTATTGCTGCCTTGTGTTCTATCTGTATTGTCTATGTACATATTATAAAGTGGTGGTATGTACGGTGAAAGTGGCACCACATGCATATACCATATAATACATTTTTTTCACTCTCACACTTATTGCCTGATTGTGTCTCGGTGCGGTTTGCTTTCCCAACCGAAAAGGAAATTCAATCTGGCTAATGCATTAAATGTGTCGAGAGCGATGCACACAAAATGTCGACAAGAAAGACCCAAAAGAGAAAAGCGGAGAGGGAAAAATGCCTTTGGTTTCTTCTCAACTAAAGAAACTACTCCGATGATGATGATCATGTCCCTGTCCCTTTTGCTATCTTCCTCTTCCCGTCCTCTTTCGTCGCTTTTTTCGTTTTTTTCTGGAAAAGGCATAATATTTCGTGGCATGATGACAAAGTTGAATTACGCTTGCCTCCCAATTTATATATTAAGCCTTGAGAAAGCACAAAAAGTAGGAGAGATTTTTTAGGAGGAAATGTATACTATTTGTGAGGTCTCGGATGTCAGGGAATTGTCGTTTTTTTTCATTCTCTCTTCCTTCTCCTTTTCTTTTGTACTCTGATTGAGGTCGTCGGTCGCCTCAGTGTAAATAGGTGACGGAGAAAAAATGTTATGTACACGACACACGGAAATAATGTTTTTGAGCTAAAATGAAACTTTCTCCGCGAGAACCAACTCTCATCGTTGTGCTGAACACGTAAAAGAGAGTGGGAGAAAATTCAGTGAGAAGAGAGCAACGAAGATGTACTGCTTTGGGAAACGTGCTCAATTTTTGTAGCTTCTTTTTGGTCTTGCAGAAGTGAAAGTAGAAAAATTGTGCTTTCATAAGGTTACACTTCATTAAAGTTATATCAAAACTTTCGTATAATAATGCACGTAACGCTTCCTATACTTCTGGTGTATTGCAGCATTTGATATTACAGCTACAGCCTCATATTACTTGTAAACGGTAAATCGAGAAATAAAGAACGAAAACAAAGAATTGTTCTTTGTTTAACTAAAAGTACTCAAATTTTGTGAGAATGTCTTGTACACTATACGATTGTGTCAAATTAAGATGTTTACTTGTAGACGAAAATCATTAGATCTCATCGATGGTATTATTATAAAACTATTTTAGGTGGGGGACCCCCAACCGTAATGATGAGCTTTTTTCTTCTTCCCCTCTACTCTCATGTCAGGAACATCAACAGGAGGGAGTACGAGATGAGAGATGCACGGACTTCTGCTCGTAAAAGTTAATTTTGCGGTTTGGTGATCACCTGTGGAAATGTGAATCCACATTTTGTTTCATTGATGGCAAAACCTAAATGAAATACAAAAAAATCGTCTTCTGCTGATGCTGATAATACCTTTATTTTAAGCATCACGTCAATATCTACTTTCGGTTCATGTTAGTAATTGAGTAAAAATACAAGTTGCGTTCTTCTCTTTTGAACATTTTTTTTCACAAACCCAATAGATGTAATGAAACTCGCATTTTTCTGTTGCCCTTGTTTTTGACAGAAAGAGATGAACCAAGTCATTGATCATCACATTTAATCACACTTGTGTGTCAAAAACAGTTTTTGTATTAATTCAAATAATTTTGTTGGGGATACCTACACTAATCATATTATTGCGGTTATGTGAGAGCAAAGTTAAATTAAAAGCAGTTGGTCATGTCATGGCGTACAGTTGGAGACGTATTCAATGCTACTTTTGGACTGCATTCAAGAAATAATAACGTTTTCTTTACAACTAGAGTATGTAGTATAAAATATCATGCTAGATATTGCTGAATTAATTAGACAAAATATATAATTATTTATTTAGCCCAAGTCAGAGTTCCAACCGATACAGTTCGAGCTTCCACAGGCGTTAAGCAATCTTTTTTAGCCATAATAATTTAATCAATTGACAATGCCAGAAAAACAAGCATGTTGCACTCATAATATTGTTTAATAGCTCATATGCCATCCACTTTCACCGTCATAGCCCAGCGCACATTTTGATTAATTAATATACATATAAATTCCATAATGAGTCGAGTTGTGTGAACTCTATCCAACAAGTGATTCAACGAAGCAAAAAAACCTCATCAGAGTATCCTTCCAGAGAACAAGCTTCATTTCATTTAACCTCTGCTCACTCTTTGTCATCATCCCTCACTCTACCCTCACAAATTTTGACTACCTTCTCACCTTGACTTGTCTACAAAAACACTCCTAAATAATTCACAGGTGGTTATATTCCTTCGTGTGATGTGGAAGTACCTTGTCTCTTTTAGACTTGAGCAGAAGCACAACTCTTTACTCCACAACCACATCACCAATATCATCACCGAAAACACAAGTGAAAAACGCTTTGTATGGAAATGGACCACCTTTTCTCTATCTCCCTTTCTTCGATATGCGATCCTTTACCCTGCAACTTTACTCTTCACTTAATAACGCTAAACTAAAAAAAAACTAGCAGACTGCTTTGTGAGTGATTTTCATAGATTTGCTTCTTTCTCTCTGGAGCGATGACTCTGGAATATTATGATATAACATAACAATACTAATGCATACATGAACAAACGACACACATCACTCATCATCATCATATTTTTTTACGTTCTCACACAATTCGTCACCATATCGTATGCACTAATCATTCAAATGAGCATTGTCATTTCTTTCTTTTCGCAGCTGCTTTCCAGAGAACCAATTGTTTGGCAAAGTGTATCTTGCACAAGTGACAAACAGAGACGATGAAGATCTCGCTCGTCTTGACTAAAAACGATCGGAGAGAATATGAATGTACGTGTGTATATATGTAGATTGATGGCTCATTGTTGCATTTTGCATTGTGAGAACAATGTAAGTAGGCGTTTTCTCCGTTGCCCTCACAAACATTACGCATTAAATACGCTCTTTTCTCATGTGTAAACTTTACACATAGCATTTTCCTATTAAAAGAACAGCTTTTTTGTGGCATTGTTTGCTGCAGCACCACAGGTTGTCGTTGTGTCATAATTCGAGTTTTTGACATGATTTTGTAGCAGGTCGCGTGCACGTCATATGCATGTAATACGGTGACTTAATTTGTTACATTTATTATTTTCCTTCCCTTTCGTTAGGAAAGGGCTTGTCAGGGGGAAGAGGTATGGAAATGGGATTGAGTCTTGTTTGAGGAGATGGAGTCGTGTGTTCTGTGAGTGGTGGGCATGATGCATCATCATCACCAGCATTTAAAAGTTATACAAAAAGTCTCTGAGAATACAAAGAGCGTGTGTTTTGTCTGGCTTGTGTGTGTGCAAAATTTGTATATTCAAATCAGCTTATTAAGCTCTACTTGTATGCATTATTTGTGTAAAAAATATGTTTGCTTGAAATTAAGCGCATTGTACAGAATTTTAAGAGATATGGACCATACGGAGCGTTTGCACTTTATAAAATAATCGCTGGAAAGCAAGACAGTGACAGATACAGTGTTCCTTATGAAGCCTGTCAAGATGAAATTTGACATGAACTATTTTAAAAGTATGCACGTCTGATGGTTTGTTGATTTTTATAAATACTTACATGACTAGAGCTACAACGTTTGACTATAAGATTAAAAGATTCGCAGCTTATGGCTTACGGTTGTCACTTAATTGAGCTCGATAAAATCTTGGCTTTTGTTCACGTGTTTAAACTTAAATCTAAAATAGAGTTAAAAACTAAAAAAAATAAAAATTAAGAGCAGATTCACAACATGTACACAATAAGACTTTTAAGTATCTGCTATTATTCATAGATCGGTAAAACAATAATGTTGAAAAATATTTATTAGAAAAACGGACTGGAAGCAAAGACAATAGTTCACTTGAGCGTCATGAATGTGAACATTAATATAAAATTATGTACGATGAAATAACAAGTTACAAACTACTACGTATGGATGGTTGACACATAGGTAGATAGAAAAAGACGATATGAAGTGCTGGAGTAACAACGATATACACCATAAAAGCTACCACTAGAGAAAAAAAAATCGGACATGGTGTTTCCTGATTGGTTGAGCCCTGTTGGAGAAAGGGCTCCACCGGAAGTCATGGGAGGAGAAAGCACAGAATCCACACACTTCTTTCTTTTCTCCATCAGGATTTCACGTTTCACTCATGCATCTCTCTGAACTCACGAAAAGAGCAACCCATGAACACAAGTAAAGTCCTCTCTTAAAGTTGAAACGTGAATCGCTCAGCATCGGCTCCAATTCTTGCTACAATCTCAAAAGTATGCCGTCTCAAAATGCTCTAAAATTCTCCTCCAGCTGCGCCCACTTCGCTGTCCCTATAAAAGTACCCATTTTCCTTTTGGGCAAGCATATAGAACGAAAATGATGATGATCACACCAAAAACCTCGTTCCTATCCAACTTGTGTGTGCATATCTGCCGAGCAAATTTTGACGTGATCCCTTTTCCGAGGAACGTCTCTTTCGGACAAGTGTGTCTGTGTGGAGAGAGGGATGGGAAAGTTTTGGTGGTGGTTGGTTGGTTGGTTGGTGCACTTGCTACCAAAAATTGCTCTGAGCCTCAGCCTCCATTCGCGAGTCACGTTCTGGTAAAAGGCTTTAACTTTTGTGAAGCAGAGAGCATTGAGTTCTGTCTGTTGGCTCGACTCGTCGTCATCATCTTCACAACTTGCTCTCTCAGCAAACACACAAGAGGTCCCATATACCACCACAAATGATGAGCCATCCCCAGTCTTTCTCTCTACGTTGCTCTGGAAAGAATAGCACACACACATTTAAAGGGCCTTTCAATGCGATTCTGCTACTACTGATCATGTTGATCGTTGTGTGGTGTGGTCCTACAAAAAAAGCCAAACACAGAGCAGAGAACATTATTCCATGCGCTACTCCAAACTCCAGAGAACTCCAATTCACTTTCGTATGAAACCATGAGGAAACGGGTCGTCATCTCTTTGTGAACCTTATTCAATACTGAATGCTGTCATGTTTCACATGTAATATATTATGGTATACCCGTATTCAATGCTCTCCTCCTCTTTCTCTATATCTAAAAAAGAGTGCAAGTTCAAAGGATAGGAAATGCACGGGAAAAAGTCTCAGAAAAGAAAATAGGTATGGTACTTTCAGCAAAAAACTATGCGCCACTCTTATTCTCATCATCGTAATCACAAAGTGCAGAAAGTATAGAGAGATTTTTGAGAGAGAGAGAATGAATCAACACGGTATCATCTTCATCATCGTACCACGACGATTATCTCGAAAGGCTGGAGAAAAAAGAGAGCAGAGAGCGGTATATAGATGGAACTTTTTTCTTTGGTGGAGTTCACTTGTTCCTGGATCAGCCACCAGTTATCATTTCTCACAGAAGCTCTTGAAATATAAATAGCGTATACGTTCCTTTGTTGTCGAATTGATGTGAGAAATGTAAACACAAAGGTTTTTTATTTGTCTTTTTCAACCTGACTTTTTGTCATTTAATGATCCTGATCACTGATGTGTGGAATACATAAAAATTTGTGTAATAACGTGTAGACCAATTGTGATTAGTTCAGCCCGACTTACCGAGGACAAACTTATATT
>JAHZMW010003681.1:0-15185 GCA_027743745.1 Alloscopus bannaensis | reverse complement strand
CACCCAAAACGTTTGGCGCTGGTGATGATCATGATGATGATTTTCTATGATTGCCGTATTCGACCCCCTGAATGGAATATGTGCACACGACCACCCAGGTTGTGCGTGCATGGGATCTCTGAGTGCCCCAGTTTTCCGTGTTTCTCTCAACAGCAAATGATTACAATTTATTGAGACTACATCAGCTATAAAAATTAGGTTGTTCTCATGGAAACATGTAAATTTCGTGATTTTGTTGTCCACTTTGCTCTTTTTATCGTCAGAGCGAAAGACAGATAGCTAACGACGGACAACATACTTATTGGCAATCAGTTGATGTTTGACATGGACGAAGAAACGCACAATACGAGATATACGTTTGTACATCGTCTCTTTCTCTCTTTTGCAAAATGGGTTTCTGTGCTGGGAGAACATTAATGTCCAATCAAAATTCAGGAGGGGAGAAAATGCACATGTTGACATGACACAGAGGGAAGAGGTAGGCAAATAAGATGCAAAAAACAACATGAAACACCAACTAAAAAAACGCTGCTACATATACAAATCGTATTATTTTTTATTGGGTCTGTTTATCGTCGAGTCGAGCGAGTCGATGTGAATGATGTGATGAGTGTGGACACCCACACGGAAAAACACGGCTAGATCAAGCTTCATCAAGTATTTATGAGTGATGCCGTCGTGTTGTTCATACGTCTCTCAGCCGTTGTTTTTTGGTGCAGAGAGAGAGAGAGAGAATGTGTGTTTAGCAATCAATTTGTGTGACTGGTGATTTGCCCAATGGACACAACAAATTTGTATGTGTCCATGTCACTCGCTCGCTCTGTCTCTTGTGTGTTTGCCTCCTCTATATGGTTCGCCAAAGTCAAAGTTTAATGGAAGCCAGCCCGTGTACAGGTCATGCATAATGTGTGAGACGACAAAACATTTGGAGAGAGAGTTGTGAGTATGTTTGTTGGTGACAGTAAGTCAGCGACATAGGAAAGCTGTTTATCGACGGGATACGTTTTTGTTTCTTAAATTATAGGGGAGAGTAAAATTCGGGTGCAATTTGGGAGAGACGATAAAAGAATATTGTGCTCCACTTTTTTGTTTTCTTTTCGACCGCACAAAGGGGAAAAGAAACAGCTAAATATGTGCGAGCTTGTAACAAGGTGAGCGAAAGAAAATGCAACTGAACAGCCGGAATGTTGTCTTTGATGGAGCGTTGATAGGGAAAGTATACATGTTCCCACACACGTTGTCTTCTCTGTGTGTTGACCATCACTTGAATAAATAGGTAGCACATTCATAAATAGAGGAATCGAGCATGTGCCCAGCTTGTCGTCGTCGCCTTCGTTTCACTGGATATTCATGACTTTTTTACGTAATAACCGAGTGAGAAAGAAGGAGAGAGAGAGAGGCTTTTTATGCTACTGTTGTTTGCATTTTCTAGCTCAAAATGAGATGTTTGTCAGATGGTTGACATTCACATTAAAACGTTGGTTGAATAGAGAGAGAGTCAAGAGTGAAAGGCCTAACGAGTTTAGTTTAGTTTTTTTTCTCGTGTCGAATATGTACACATTAGTGCACACATGACCGTATGTGTGTACATGTATACAGGGGGAAATCTTCAATAATTTAGCGATGCCTTAATTGACAATGAATAATTCAGTGGAGTCGTTTGTCAAGCCACTTAAAACAAGCATGTATCCACACTCATAGAGAGAGACGAGCCAAGTAGAGGTCGTCAAGTTTTGTAGGGAGAGAAAAAAGTAGTTAGCGGCATAGAATGTCATGCTACACACATTTCTCCCCAAATTTATTAAGCTTTAACTTCACGAGTCTTCTGTTCCGAAGCACTTGAAAAACAAAAGTTTTTTTTTTAAATTCAGAATAAAATTTTTTGGGAGGTTTTAGAATTTTTTGTTTTATTTTTGGGTCTAGGTGAGATGGTGTGATGTAAAGTGCAATTTCAACTTGTTACAAGCTCGAGAAAGCTTTTTTCTGGGAGACCATGTTATGCCGTCGTGATCGACTTTTCATTACGAGCAACACATAATTTTAGACGTCACGCAACGTCAATCACGAAAAAGCAGATTGAAGCAAAGGTTTAAGCGGAAGAGTGGAAGGAAAGTTAAGTTTCCTTTTTTATTTCTGCCTTGTGGGCTTTTCATAACAACAAAAAAGTCTCATACATACTTAACACGAATGCTAGTCTATTCTTGGAGTACAGAGTGTAGTTTTAATGACTCCGTGAAAGCTAGTTTCCTTTCAATCCCTCAGCATTATTTAGCGGTGCGACGATTGTCGTTGTTGAGCAAAAAAAAACTATAAATGGTCCTGCACTCTGCATTTAATTGCTCTCCTCTCGAGCTCTCCTTTCATATTTCTGTTATGAAATGGAGTTACAGCTGATGCTTTTTCGGAAATGAGCAGAGATGATCAGATTTGTTACATTTTGGCAGCGAGATGGAGAGAAAATATTGTGTCGTCAACAAAGATTTGAAGGGAATGAGAGAAAGATAAAAAGGAGAACGAGTGGCCAATGGGAATAGTTGTTTGTTTGTCGAAATATTGCGACTACAGACCCAACTATTGGCTATTAATGATTTCGACTAGTTCAGCATGTAAACTTTTGGCTGACATATTTTTCTCTGCTTTTAGAATGAGTTTTCTTCGCCAGGAAAATGAATGTGTTTTCCAGGAAAGAATGAAAAAGTTTTGCTCATTTTGTGTCTATTTCGTTTGTATTATTGTGTGCGTCGTGCGTATTGCGACGTGATAGAGAGAGAAAGCATTTTTATAGGATCAGTGTCCATTGTATTTAGTGAATAATCGTATGGTCATTGCCATACCACTACTGTCGCGCTTCTTCTTCTTTCTTACTCTCTCCTGGTCTCCTTTGTGTCCACTGCTGGAGACATTTTCGAGATTGTTCTGATTACAAATTTATTGTAGCAAACTGGCCCTATAGAGGACAAGCAGAAAATAAAAGTTGGGCTCGCAATTGTGCTCACATCAAAGAAGGAGAGAGACTCTCTCCTATCCGAGAGAAGAAGAGGAGTATATCAGATCACAATTGAGTTTCCCAAATCACCCTTTTTCTCGTCTTGTTCGCCGAGGCAAGCGTTATGTGTATGTGTAATCTATGGGCTGTGACTTGGAGGTTGACGATTTTGGCTGAGAGGAAAGAAAAGGGAGGAAAGAAATGTGAGCGTTGTTTACAGATAAGGGATGTGGACAGCAAGCGCATTCCGTTTCTAGTGGGTCACAGATTTCAGGAGATCACGGAGTTGAGGAGTTTTGTGTGGGAACAGTGAGAGAGAGGAAAGGAGAGGTATGGGGCAGGATTATAGGGACTTGTATGACGGTTTTCGGCTTTGTTCATCCTTTGGGATTTGAAAAAAGAAAAGCTGGGGAAAGTGCTGAGGAAAGCGATTCTTTTGTGAATGATTTCTCCGCTTACTGCCCCTGGATGCATGTTATGCGCAAGGATATTGTGTCCTTGTGGCTTTTCATTTAAATGAATTCGATAGAGAAATGGGGTTTCCTGTTTTTCCATGAGTACTAATTTATGAGAGAATTGACTGAGTTTTTATTGTTTGGTTTGTGTTGAGCAGACACCTCCATCAGTGAAAGGGTTTACACAACGACAGAAGGAGCTCTACGAGGTGGCGAAAATGCGCGACTTGGCGAGTGTCTCCAAAGAAAGTCTCAACAACAACAACCCGAGCGCAACGAATAACAACGTGAGAAATGGGCAAGTGAGGTCCCCGTCCCCACCAATGCTCCCCACCGGGTCCAATCAGCAGTGCCTGCCAGTGTCCCACCCGAACGTTAACTGCCCTCCGGGCTCCGGGCCGAACAGCTTGATGCTGGGGCCAAATATTCATCAGATGCAGCAACTCATCCAACAACAACTCCTCACCCCAGCCCAGCTTCAGTCCCTGATGCAACAACAAACGCTACTGTTTCAGCATCAGGTACTTGCTACATCGAGAAAGAAAATAATACAACAGTCATCAGTAATTGAGTCATATGAAATATGATTACGGGCTTGTTTTCCTCCTCAGCAACAACATCAACTCGTCGAAATCGGGAGGAAGCAGCTTGAACAGGCTTTACAAAGTTTACAAGAGCAGCTACAGGTACTTGTGTTTTTAAAACTAATTTAGAGACACGCAACCTCTCGCTCTATCTGCAAGTTTCAATTTTTGGCTGGAAAATCTCGAGGAACATAAGTTTCTTTGCGTAGATCCATATCGACATGACATTTCTTCGATTTCTTTTTGGCTAATTGCCTAAAAATTACCTACGCACACTTTTCACTGATGATGATCATGATAATGATGAGTATTTCTAATGGATTTTTTGTTCCGTACCCCGCTTCTTTCTTTTGTAGCTGAATCTTCTCCAGCAATCCCATTTAATCCAAAACGGTGATAAGAAGAAATCTTCAGGTGCTTTGCAACAGTTGGCCGCTCAGCAGCATCAACTCATGCAGCAGTTGCAGTTAACGCAACGTCAGTATTTAATTCAACAAGGACTGAACCTGCCCGGCGTCGTCATGCCTGGTGGTGGTGGTGGCGAGCGTGGTGAGAGGGCTGCCAGCGGTGGTATGTCACACTTTCTTCTCTTTCTTTCTCTCTCTTTTTCTGTCTCTACAATGTATTACGATAGCATTCCGCAAAAATGTCTCAGACTGAGATTTTCCTCTGATTGCTCAGAGACGAATGACAGCTAATTTCCACGACAGTTTTTCTCACTTTTTTGTCAAATTAGTTGCTCACTTTTGATGAAAATGAGGCCACACTCACACGCAGGAGAAATATGTCTTTCCAATGTCGCCATGTGTGTGTGTGTGTGCATGTGAAAATTTTGTGAAAAGGGTTTTTGAGACGGGCAAACAGGATTGTGACGGGAGGGAAAACAGTCGACGAGGGGTTTTTGAGAGTGTCCCACAGCGCGCTGTAATTGCGTTTCACGACAGAAAATAATATAAAATAATAATAAGATACAAAAAGTTTGTAAAAACCATTTCCATTGCGGCCGCCTTTTCTCCTGAATATGTACCGCTGCATCTCACTTCCTTGAGAAATTGCTATGTTCCGTGTGTGATGTTTCGAGATCAGATTAGCTGAAGAAATCGACATCGTGTGATGTCGTTTAGCAAAGGGCTCACCGAGTCGTCATTTGATCAACGTGGAGAGCGAAACTTCAGTTTATTTTTGCTTGGGTGGTTCTTGAAAATCCCTAGGAATGATGGCTTTTTCATCTCTGAAGTACATTTCCACAAGATTTTATATACTTTAAATTTTTCTTTTTTTGAAACACGTGCAGTTTTGGCTGGAGAGAGGGAGGACGACTGGATTCCAGGCCACAGAAAAGAAGGGCAGGAGCCCCCTCTCAACGCTGCCGCTCTGTTGGATGTTCACCATCAAAATGGTTCGAGTCCGAAACATCTTCCGAATGGTATGCAGTGGAACTGTTTCCACAGTCCCTCTCCACCACACATTACTCACCGCCCACACATCATGAATATTTTTCATGCTAATGTGGAGTCAGTATGATGATGATTGTGGTGCTCAATAAAAATTTACCTTTTCAATACCTCTCCAGCAATGTAAGTAATCAATTATTATTTCACCCTCTTTCTTTTTGTGTGGTCGTGTAGGTCTCTTTGGTGGTAGAGATGGGATGACAGGTCGACGGGAGAGTATGAATGGAATGTGTGGCGACAGTGATAAAGGAGAGTCCATCGAGAAAGCAATTAGCCAACAGCATCCCCTCTACGGACATGGCGTGTGCAAATGGCCCGGATGCGAATCCGTTTGCGAAGAGTTCCCTTCCTTCCTCAAGTAATCCCCCAATACTGCAATACGTTTTACTCGTGATCTGAAATGAGCAGGAGAAAGGATGAGAGCAACGAGTGCGGGGCGGTAGTAGTCCTACTTATATTTGTGTTGGATGATATGGCACTAGGAAATTTGAAAAGTTTTTTCACCTCAAGCAATTGGGCATAGTGCATATCAACCACTCTGTGAAAGCAATAAAAATGTTAAAATGTATTTACTAGCTTAAAATACGCAGAGGATCACACACTCACACAATTCTATTTGAATTTTTTAATCAATGCTAACGTATTGTTCCAATGTTTTTTCTTCTTTAAAAACTTCGTTCCTCTCGCCTTCTCTCTTTTCTTTCGAGAAAGACTGCATTCTCCTCGCAAATCTGTCACGACCATTTTTTCATTCTTTTCGTCGTTAAACCAGATTGAACAATGATTGTCTTTTCTATACACTCGTGTAAATTCACACACTAACACACTATTTGGCATGCCCCTGGAAACGGAGTATGTGTGTGAGAGAGTGGAGTTTTCTAATTATTTCCCATTTGAATTTAATGGAATTTCCACATGAAGAGTGATAAATATCCTGGGTGTACATCTGATTGACGGAACATTAAGAGAGAAAGAGAGAAAGAATGAAAGAGAGGAAAATAGAATGAAAAAAATACATGTATTTTTGGGTGGTCCTCTATTGGTGTATTTTTAACGAAAGCGGATTTTTCGGTATATGAGGCTCTATTAAGCTCAACGTGAGGAAGGGAAATTTGTGTTGCTGGCAAGTCATGGTTTTAAATGATAAAAAAGAAAGGAGAAAACCTTTGAGGTTTATTTCCGTTTTCCACCGTGTATATTCTTTTTCTTTGTGTGTGAGTTAGAATTCTTCAGAGAGTAAGGAACATTAAGCAGGGAGCGTTTAATCGAACGTAAATGATGTTTGATATTAGAATAAACTTTTTTCTTCAATCGTCGCGCACTCCCCTCCCCCTTCCCCTGAAAAATAATGAGGTGAAGTGGTTTTCTGTCGAAGGTTCACACATTGATTTTTTTCTCTTAAACATGGCTCATAGTCCGCAAAGCGGCGGTGGTGGGGGTGGAGGAGGAGGTGGTGGCGGCGGCGGCGGTGGTGGTGGTCCCATGATGAGACCGGACTCCCCCAAGAATCCTCCCCCGAGAGTGATGAATGAGCATGTGAGTAGAATTTTCCTGTGCCGACAACGTAGTCCCTTGTTCCCCTGAGTTGATGACAAGCTTCCCTGTCTCGTGAAAAAGTTTTGCTTTGGTCCACAGGGCCCAGTATTGGGATGCCATGGTATCCCCGGCTCCGCAAACGGTCAGGGTGGGATGTGCGGCCCGCCAAGCAGTCATGTTGGTGCTCCAGGCGGCGGGAATGGTCCGCTAGGGAAGATGCCGATCAACCCTAATTTGTTGCTCCCTGGACTGTCACCGTCTGGATTAGTGTCAGCGGCAGCAGCCGCTGCAGCTGCGGTTGCGGTTGGTGGTCGGTCTCCGGGCATTTTGCAGCCACCCACACCCAACATGACAGGCCCGGTCCGACGGCGTGTCAGTGATAAAGCATCTCTTCCACTATCTGGAGGTGAGACACTTGACGCTCTCTCGTTCGATTCACCGTCATCGCATTTGCCTTTTTTTACTTAAAATTCTGAACACACACTCAGCGGAAAATGCATGCATTCTATAAATATGAGTTCTTTTATTGAAGCCAGTCGGCGAAAGTTTAAGTAATTTTGCATGGGAATTTACTAGTTCTTTTTTATAAGAAAATAATAATTTTAACATCTCTTCCCTTCAACTCATTCCCAGAGTGTAAATTGTGTGAGAAAATGACGGGTTCTTCATGTCAAAATGATGTGTTTCTTTTTAACGCTGCTGACTGTCTAATAGGCCTTCCCTACTTGTTGGAGAGAGCAGGACTAGATGTGCAGCAAGGTGAGACGGGTTTTACTCATCCACACAACAAAACATAGCACGCAAGAGTATTATTTGCACATCACACTTTTCCGCAATATGCACAATAATATCGATCTCTGGGTGGCAGCTAAATGCACTCATTGCCACATTTATGCCAAATCGTAGTTATTGACGGAAGTTCACTAAAAGAAACAAACGAAGATGTATAATTTGTTGCGCACTGAGTTTCCATGTGTATTTTACTGCTTTCGTGAAAAAGTTCTGTAAAATTGTGTTTCAAGGAGAAAGCAAGCCGCAGATGCCACCTTATTTAATGATTCCCAGCCGCCTTTACCTGATTTCCCTTTCTCCTTCTCTCTCACTCATCAATCATGATGATGATCTTCTGTTTTCGCCTTGCCCCAAACAAGTTCCTCTCTTTTCTCTTTTCCTAACTCGGTGTGTTTTCTCTTTGGAAAGAAACGGGGAACACAATCACTACTACCATCACTTAAGCATGATTTTGAAACTGGTATATGCATTTCCCACTCTTTTTATGGCTGCGTGAAGGAGTTGAAAGACGTCGGAATTTACCCACGATTCTTGATTAAATTATTTAATTTCCATTCTCCAAAGACACAAGAATGAGGAGAAGAAAGAGGAGGGTAAATGAAACAGAGTGAGAGAGAAAGAAACAAGTAAAGCGTTCCTCGTTTATAGATGGGTTTGTAATTGGTTGGCAGTAAAAACTGTTGTCTCTCCATCCTCATCATCGTCATTTCTTCTCTTTCTCAAAATGAATGTATCATCAAAAGACCTCTTCACATTTTTCTTCTCTCGTGTCCAAAACGCAGTTTACTTCCATTTGGAATGGATATGAAAAAAGAAAGGCCTTTGCTTGCATGTGTAAAGTTGAAGTATTAAAAACAGGAGAAAGCGGAATGCACATCTACACGCAAACCCTTTCTTTCATTTGTACCTATACCCATGGCGTACCTTGGTCTAGCAGAGTTAAGAAGTTACGGGAAAATCACGACGACGAAAACGTTATATTGCCTACGACGATAATTACTTTGCATACCAAACACGAGCATAAAGAGAGAAAGACGTGCCGTTGTGTAGTAAAAAGGGAAATAAAAAATTATAATCGACTCTCGGCGACTCTGTGGAGAATGCTTCAACTTTTTTGTTGTCTCCTCAACCCTTTACATGGGATTAATTCACGGATTTTCCCTGTGTATATATAGCCAAAAAATGTTTTTATTGACATGTATGTCTTCTACACTCCCTGTCTCCTTCAACTTTGATGGGGATGTCGAGTGTAATTGTACAAGTTGAGTTGAGACAAGATTTTTTACAGTTTCGAGATAAAGAGGAGAGTCTTGGGGAAAGTTGGTGGAAAGACACACCTGTGCACTAGACGTACTAGGCCGTTTGTACGACGGACAATTCGCACCCACAGTAACCCTCACAGATTTACGTCATTGCATATTTTCTATTTTTTATTTTTTGAAATTCTGATTAATTATTAAAGTTAGTCAAACAAGGTGCCTTTAAAATGAAGGCTGAGTATGCTGCTGTGGTGGTTGGAGGAATATATTTGTTTTGAACTGAAATGGTTAGGTTGCGTTAGGCAAGTGATAATGCAAAACAGGGAGCGTTTTACAGTAGGTACCAGAGAGACATGCAGAACAAGGGACAGTTTTGGGGACATGCGATTGGCGACTTGTCCGTAGTGTGAATTGTCCTAAAATCAAGCAGAGGACTGTGTCCACAACGCAGTGGTTCCTCGCTTCTCTCTCTCTCTCTCTTCTCTTTTTATCTCTGATCACAATGCAATCAAGAGAAGCACAAAGTTTTCAACTTTCTCTCTTGCGGCCACACACAGGCACACACTGGAGAGAAAAGAGCTGAGAGAGTCTTGCTGTATGGGAGTAAGAAGCAAACAAGATATTTGGATTGAGGTGGTGGTGCGGTGGAGGTGGTGGTTTGGTGTTGGAAGGAGTTTGAGTTTTTCGACTTTTTTACGCTGCCGTAATCAGGTTTACGAAAAGCAAGCAGCAGCTCTTCGAGTTTGTTTTAAATAGAGATATGAAACCGTGAGTAGCTTGAGGAAACAAGCCCGACAAACCAGGACGACAACACAACCCTCAAAAAGTACACTCACACGCCACCACCACAACCGTTTTTCCACACTTTGACTACACGCCAGAGTTGAAAGTGTGCGGTGGAGGAAGATTTTTTCCTTGTCTTTCTTCCTCTTTTCATTTGTGGCTGGCTCACATCTGCGATCCTATCAGTTCCGTTGTTAATTACAAGTGATGCGTACGAATATGTGTGCATGTGGAGAAGACGCTCAAGAGTTTAATGACTTCATCAAAAAGATCTTTCCTTTCTTTGCCTCGTTTCCCATTCGGCAAAGGACTGTCATTAAGGGAAGAGAGAATGAGCAGACACCAAGACAAGGGAGAGGGAGAGCGTCTCTCACACGCACACACACACATTCATTCACATCAGTCCTTATTTTGCTTTGAGGGAGTGGAAGAAGCCAACACGAGGAAAACTTTTTAAGAGAAGGAAATTAGAGCAAATTATGCAATTCAGGTAGTGCATTTCATTGCTCACAATATTATTACATCCGCTTGTCTCCTTTTAGTGGGCTTCTCCAAGAAGAAAACTCCCTGTTGTCTCTCACTTGAGGCAAACATTTCTCGTGGCTAGGTTGCTTATTTTTTGTGCTGACAAGACACTACAATCCTTTTATGCTACTATTGTTTAACTCCTGATGATCAGCACAAAAGGGAAATGCCACAAGGAACACACGACGGTGGAAGAGAGTATAATACGATGCCTGTGTGTATGTCGAAGAGAAGCCTGATGAAATTTATCTTCATCAAAATGAGCCTCTCTCTCGCTCACTTTCCCACTTTTCTCATTTCTGAGAGAGAATTTTCCTCGAGAGATGTCTGTCTTTTACGAGTGTTGTTTCGTGGTTTTTCCTCATCGGGCGAACCACTTCTTTGAGACAGTCATTGTCAGCATAATATCAAATCACAGACACACACCTATTTGTACTCGTACTCAGCAGGAGGACAATAAGAAACGGGGCTGTCTTCTTGCACTAATTTGCGAGCTTCCCGTTTATGATTGACCATAGCGTGTCAATAATGGAGTTGAGCGTAGAGTACTTGCAGAGAGACAGAGAGAGAGGCAGTAAAGTGGCTTGTGGGACTGGGAGGGAGAAAGTGAAAGCCACCTCGTGCAAATGAGAGGAGGGGTTGAAAGGAGAGCGGAAAAGCACTGTGAGCCCTCCATATATAATACTCATCCTCATCTTTTTCTCAGATAAGGTCACTACTCACAAGCATTTAAATACGCACAAAAATGAGGAAGAAAGTAATTTATTTTTTATCTGAAAAGGTGTGTGTTTCTAATGCTATGCTCTCACTCCCCCCATAAAAACTATTTACCGGAGAAAAATAACAAAGTATCCTCCTTCCACATAAAAAGAGACTGAATTTCTTCAAAGCTCAACGAGGCTTCATCCTCCTGTGCTAGATCAATAGGTGGAAAATGACAAGCCCATAAAAATTCTCCTTCGCTCTTCTTAACCCATTCGGAGCGTTTCCGCTGGACTCAAAAATTGCCGTTAAATGCTTTGCTAAATGCTCTCATCTGCTTGTACATCAGGCTGAAATGTGATTTTTTCTGCTTGCATAAACGTTTCTTTCCTCTTTCTGCGTGACTATATGACGACTATCTATTTTAATAAATGGCCCCACCAAAAAAATCCAACTGTGTTTGGTATACGGCTCTCTCTTTTCGGAGGAAACAAGAAATTGTGCTGTTGCATTCATGTTTTTTCTCGTTCTTGTCTTGTTGCACCATTTACATATTTTGTCTATAGAAAATCTTCCTTTTCGCCCACAGGATTGAGTGGATGATGTGTGTTTGCTTCACTCTCTCTATCTCGTCATGTAATATTGCTCAATAATGTGTCGATTCCAACTTTTTCCTCTCTCTCAGCTCGTATTTACTACCCATTTCACACCGTTACGAGCTTTTCCCCCAGTTTTTCTTTGCTTCCTAGGGGGAAGAAATGATCGACTATACGGAATCTGCGAACCATGAATGTGAATTCTTTAACGAGCTTTCTCTCTGTCTCCCTCTCTGCCGCTTTCTGTGGGAAAGGATTGTTAAAACCATAATGGACTTGTAATGCTGTCATTTTCCTAGATTTTTTCCAGTACACAGACACAAGAAGAAGAGGCGAGAGTAAGAGAGAGACAGCGAGAAAGAAAAAATGTGTAGGATTTGAGGTAATGGCTGCGGAGCGAAGCATTTGCAAATAATTTACTCCGAACGTTTGGTGCATAAAAATTCCTGATTATCTTTCCTCTCTCGACTCTTGTTCCGCCTTCAATTACCATTCTAAGCGTCGTTTCCATCCTTCTCTCTCTTTCTCGTCTGTGTTTTCTCAAGAATCAAGACAGCGTAGGAGAGGAAGAGCTATTTCGACATAACACCAGTTAACAGCTCGTGTATAAGGAGACGCAAAAGAGGGAGGGAGGAAGAGAGAGAAACAAAGTAGGAGTAGTTTGATGATTATTATGGGAAGGAGAAAAGAGCTAGAGGAGAAAAAAATGCAATAAGCAATCCAGCTAAATTGTAGCACACACAAACTCAAATTCGACATTACCAGCATTAGAACAAGGTTTACGCTACTTGTTCGTTGAGAAAGCAGCAGTATCAGATTGATGATGCTGGCCCAGGAGAAAGGCTTGTTTCATAGAGTAGTCTGCCTTATGCCATCTATCCTCAACAAGAGGAGCAGAGAATGTCTCAAGAAGACCTTCTTCCAAGAATATATGGAGGTGGTGTGCGTGAATATGCAGTTAAGCACTTTACGAGTAGGGATCACTCTAATGTACGTGTAGAGAGGGAATGATAACGATTATCACACTCCCAATAAGCATTGACGTTCACCTTGCCTTTTTTCTTTGTAGACATATTACAGTGTATAGTATTTCTGTAAGTTATGCTTTTTCGGGGAGTAAACAAATAAAAACTTGTGTCTATGCTGGAAAGGGATGAAATCATCAAATCTGTGAATGCGTTCTACATTTCCATCCTGTCCTCGTGGAAACAAATGAAGCGTTTGTTGGCAGCTCATGAGTTCGGTGTTGAAAACAAGCACCGCGGAGATGTAATACGATTGGTGTTGTCTTGATTTTATTGTTTTATTTGTTTCAGTGTATTTTCTAGTTAGTGTGAAAGTAAAAAAATGCTAATGAGGGTGTTTGTGGATGGGGTTACCTGCTTTTTGGGTTGCTCTGCATGTTTTAGTCATTTATCCTGATGTCAATGTTTACATGCAGGATAAAATTTGTTCATGGCACAAAAACTACACAGAGGTTGAGTATATTATAAACAAGACTACCTCGGGCTAATTCTTTAAGATTTTTATAACAAGGTTCGACGTGTTTTTGTCTTCACTTTGTGTTTTAAATATCACTGGGAAGTCACTCAATGGTTACGGCACTCAAAACTGATGGCATCTTTGTAAATAATAATTTTCAGGAGTAATAGAATTGCTTTGGTGATTGGTATTCAAAGGCTGACACTTGAAAATCAAACATTTTCATTACAGCAGACATGCTGGACTCGGTGTCCCTTTGTAGTAATCACGTTGATTTTTATCGTTTATTTTAGAAATCCAAAGGAATCGTGAATTCTACAAAAGCGCTGACGTCAGGCCACCATTCACATATGCTTCCCTTATCAGACAGGTATGTGCCATAACATTGTCACTATATTTTGTACCCCATTGCATGACAATTGAGTAATCTAATGTTGAGCGTTACTTTTTGTTTATGGTTGGTCACCAGGCAATCATTGAGTCCCCCGACAAGCAACTTACGCTAAATGAGATTTACAACTGGTTCCAAAATACGTTTTGCTACTTCCGGAGAAATGCGGCCACATGGAAGGTAAAAAAATCAACACAAACACACAGGCACCACACGAACGTACACACCTCTTTGTGAATGTACATTTGACAAAGTCTACGAAAATTACACTGCTACAGGTGCCTTATGACAAATGTGCTCAAATGAGCTTGTAAAACTATGGGTACAAGTACCGATGCCAGGACGGCATAACTTTGGTTTATCTGATATAATATGATACGTAACAAGTTGATGCACTCACAAGTCGAGCTGATCCTTCGGTTGTGGTTTTTTCTTGCTGAAACGAAGTAGTTTCTCACAGAACCCTTGCTTTTCACTCGAAATCGAATGATGATGATGATGATAAGTTATGGTAATTGCGATGTGTGCTAGTATGGAACTGGCGTCTTTAATATGTACACAATCCGAGTTGTGAATCACGCTCGCTTTCTCCAAAGACCCAACTCTAAAGATTCTCTTCTTCGTTGGGGGGGGGGGGGGGGGCAAAATTTTAATGGTTATAAATGGCGTTGCAAGTTTTTTTAAGAGAAAGAGAGAGCGAAGTGATTATGATTTGAAATGTATATTGTTTGACTGTATGATCACTCCTGCATGAAGAGACACGCACACATAAACGCCAAAGTAAAGGGAGGGTGTGTGCTTGGAGAAAGCGATGATTGTAGAGAGAAGGGTGTACAGAGGATTTTTGTTTACTTTTACTTTAACTCTCTCTCTTCTTTTCTGCTTCTTAAGATTAAGGGCGAGAAGAATATACGGCAAGAGCCATAACACATTCCTTTCTTTTCTCTCTCTCTCGTCGCCGTCTTCTCCCATTTCAGACAATATTGACACTGTGAATGTGTAAACACCTGACACTGTTTACTCAAAAATGCAACCAATATATATGCAAATGTCTATGAATAATGGAGTGCTCTCTTGTGCGTGAGATTTTCCAGCGAGAGAATGGAGAAACTCTCCTTTTCTTTTTCGCCACTCTCTCGCCAGCGTGTATAGTGTAGCATAATCAGTCGAAAAAGCCAATGGGAAAATATAGTTTAAAAGCTCACTTTTCCAATTGCTGGCACACATCTTTCTATTTCGCCGTGTGTGCCTCTGACTAAATCGCTTCACTTTCTCTCCCTTGTATCACATCACATCATTCGCATCTCCGAGTGAAAGGGAACATGTGGAGGAAAACCAGGATAGTTTTTAATATTTATCGAGATCTTTGTTATTCTTACGACTCTCTCCTCAGACGGTGGAGGCAAAAAGTCTGCAACGGGATCAGGCACGCAACAAAGAATTTCTTGTGTGTAAACGAGAATCTTGGAAAACAAGCATGCACACCAAGTCGCTACTTTTACCCTTACGAAATGGGGAAAGTAGAAGAGGGTAGCATTTTGTACTTCATATGTGCTCTTAACTTTCTCTTTCCGAAAATCCACTTAACCGAAGGACTAAATGCTCAGTTTTATTCAAGTGTAGTTAAAGCTTGAAAAAAG
>JAHZMW010003680.1:0-34483 GCA_027743745.1 Alloscopus bannaensis | reverse complement strand
TTGGAAAAGAATTTGCATGACTGTTTTCAACATCTTCATCCCATCGTCATCCCATGGAACTCACAACTACATGACCTTATTCTATATATTTGTCTTTATTTATTGTTTCCATGACGCTTGGGCTGCCCTTATAGTATTATGCTTAACATCTTAATAAATTTTCTACTTATGTAAAATAAATAAGTAACCATATATTTTCTATTTAGATATGATAAAACCAATTGGTGGACACGTTTCTCATCTTCAAAATACTCCCACGGCCACGCTTTTGTGACTAAAAAGATCAAACATGATTTTATATAAGCATTCCATTCTTCCAAATGATAATGTGATTGTCTAAATAAGGTGTAATACAGTAGCGAAGAAAAAGCATTTAGGTAGGTTAGTACAAAATAGTTGTGTACCTCCTGTAGTATTTCCTCCCGTCCAGTTATCCAAAAATCTATGGCGAACATTATAAAAGATTGCTGATAAAATCCTGCGATTGCCTCGTCTCCACTCTTTCCCCAAATATTCACTCAGCATTTTCAGTAATTTGAGTGCGTACTGCTGAAATACGGGATCCTGTACGGCAAGCGCTCGTTTCAGACAATATTGAGCCTTGAACATACGCAGCATCTGCAGCAAAATGGTGCAAGTACATAATGTGCAATCATTCACTTTAAACTCGTACCCACGATAACGAGATATTACTTTAAAACCGTTTAAACACCTGAATTCTACTGGTTTTCCCTTTAGTAATTTTGTTCATAATCCGAAGCAAATTGATCGATGCATGCAAGTTTCTCCTAGAGTTCTGGATTGATTCATCATTTGCATTCACATAATCGTTGAATAATCTACTTGTTTCACAGTTCATTATTTTAAACGGACAGTTGAAATTCTCTGATCTGCAACATCAAAGTCTTTTAGAAAGACCTGAGAATATTTGAACTCACACAAGCTCGTAAACGCTTTAAACGGCAGTGCGCACTGCGCAGACTAAAACTTACACTGGCTTTGGGTGATAATTAATATACTTGGTAACATCACAATTGAAGTAACGGAGGGCAGTTGGTATAAATGACGCAGCAACTATTTCAGAAGCAATACACTCAAACTGGTAGATATGATTGAGCTTCGTGTGTTTCAGCAGCAGGATTAAAATTAAGGATGCAGTTTTCACAACAATTTCCGCCTGCCGTTTGCTATCCTCTCCGACTTGTGCACGCACCATTGACTTTGTATCTGAAACCCTTATCAAACATAAAAAGAATATGTTTATCCCGGCAAATCCGAGATAACTACAAAACAAATTTTAAGGCAATTCTTGGGTGTGTGTGTGTGTGCAAAGCATCTTACTCGGGCACAAACGAATTTCTAAAAACGCATGTTTGTGGAGTTGCTGCCGCAAGTATTTTAACAAGACATCTTATAGACGGTTCCATTATGGGCAGTAGGCCAACAAAAAGTGCTTCCGTCTTTTCCACAAACGGCTCTTCGTACTTTGCAAAAGTCATGGGCAGTTTGGCCACCAGCTCTTCTTGCCGAGCGTGAAACTCCGATAACGGAACATATAAATGCTGCAAGAATCAAATCACTATTAAAGACTTCCATGATTTGCTCGCAAATCTCCTTTAATAAAATAACGACACTACTATGTTGATTACTCCAGCTCCGATACCTTAACAATAACTGCAATTCTCTCTGTTAAATGTCTGGAAAAACAAGGCACCTGCAAACTTTGTGTTTCTTCATCCTCGGACGAGGTATTGAGACCCAAGCACGCTTGCAAACACTGAATAGATGACTTTGGAATCCAAGGAAGCGTCCTTACTAAACATGTGAAGGAAGCACAAGACATGCTGCACAATACTATCGAGATTATTAAGAATCTTTTTTGGGCTACTCACCTTTGTTGCCCCTGCTGCTTTCACTTTCTTCTAATCGTACGAATTCAGCAAACTTATAAAAGGTTCAGTGCAGCATATTAGTTAGACGTGACACTAAATGTAGTCTTGTTGTAAAAAAATATATATTTAAAATATTTTAAACTTTAACTCAAACCTCAACCCAGGAAAGTAATTTCTGTTCCTCCTTAATATCACCCCATCTTGAGAAGTTTCGCCCGGGGTCAAGTTCCTTTGCCTTCGAGATAGTGTCTTCCGTATACGACTTTAGTCCTGCTTTCTTTCGGCAGGTTTCTAATAGCATATAAGGCATGGGTGGATTATGTACAGCATACTACTCTTTATCGAACTACTTTATCGAACTACTACTTTATGGACTACATTATCGAACATTTATCTGATAAGTCGTGTTTACATGTTTAAGATACCTTTGATTTGCTGTAATTCTTCAAATCCTCCTGCTGTGATAAGCAAAATATTCCTCGCCAACAGAAGCAACTTCTTTAGCAAAAAACACCTTGCAAAATTCTTGGTAATATACGAGATAGTTTGCAACAATTCCACCAGTAAATCGCTACCCACTTTAGAAACAATTATAATTAATCAAAAAGCACAAATATAAAAGTAAACTTAAGAGTTACCAAACTCAACTCAAACCTTCACAAAGCCCGTGATACATTTCAGAGCTCTCTTCAAACTGGGAAATGTTTATATCCTGAACCGATTTCTTATGCAGAAGGACAACTGTCGTAATGGTACATAGAATATTCAGACAACTTTCCAAGATAGTCGCCTTTGTATCCAACGTCGACGGGATCTGCCCTTTTCTACAAAAACACTCAATTAGTAGCAAACCTAGTTACTGTTATGTTTATATTTATAACCAGTTTACGTACAAATTTGTGCTCTTAAATAGTTCCCAAACTCTCATAAAAGCATCACATTTCAGCAGAAGTCGTGAATGACTTTGAATCTCCAGTATCTCGTGCTCCAATGTTTCAGTCTCTTCCCAGCAGCCCTACGAGTATGTTAATTTATAGAGTTACACGTGCATTTTATGGATAATGAGTCTCACAACACAATAATCAACAGTAAGAACCAGTACAAGACAGAGTTTACCTGGATAATATAGGTGAGGGTCAAAACAGCATTTAACCGTTCATGCTCACTTGATATCTCAAATCGGTCTACTTGATCCTGAACGAAAATCTCCTTCTCTGCCTCAGAGAGTTGGGTCCAAATTCGGCAACTTTGGTGGCGGCCATGTTCCATGCATGAGTTGAATGCTTCTTTGTTGCGACACAATGAACTGATTTCGTAGTACCCATAAAGTTCACACAATTCATCCTCCAGAGAGTTCAGATCCGTGTAGTCGCACCCTGTTTCCTGATCTTCGTCCATCTTCTCTGTAAATGCTGCGTGAAGCTTCCGACTGGGACGAATTCTCTTATTTAGAATACTTTTATACTTTCCAGTTCCAACCAACACCACAGGTGATGATGACTGTTGATATCGACTTATCGTCTTCCGGAGCCAAAATCACGGATACTTGATGCGGAAGTTGCGCATCATCTGCATTTCCTCTCTATAAACCAAAAAAGTAGAATGCATAATTTTTGAAAGTTGTGGACAAATATCTTTTTCATCCGCGCGATATTTAAGCAAGAAGCAGTAGTGAGTAAGATTACACTGGAAAATGTATTTAAAATGGAGATAAAAAATGGGTTCCGGTTCCACACACGGAAAATACAAGTTGAAAAATGTGCGAAGGAAAGCGACTTTCCTCAGTGCTAAAATTTATGCTGCAGCAAGACTAGGGCCTTTTGGACGTAGTGAATCCAACTTGGATTACCCAAGTATTGGACGTATTGGCAGTTTGGCTTTGGGGAGACTGAGGATTTGAGTTTTTAGGAAACCAAATGGATGCGGTTTCACTTTGATGCAGTTAGGATGGATCAGTTGAAGTCGGACATGAATTTATCAGGAATGCCAAAAGGGTGTATAATCGAGATTAAATAAATTGATGTTACACGTTACGTGTAAAGAGTAGGTTTGGCGGTCACTAAAATTGTGATTAACAAAGTGTAAATCCGGTGCTTGATATTTATGCTAAGAAATTCCTGAAAATTTGCCCGGTCAGGAGATTGTGACTGAGTAACAAATTGATATATTAAAAATTGAAAGATACAATACTAAGTAAATACGCAAAAGGCTGGAATAAAGTAGATTAACAACGTAGGTGTAACATGATGTGATGGGTTTGGTGGTTCGAGTGAAAGCTGAAAATCAGTAAAGGGAGCAGTGGTATTATCTACGTCATAGTTTGGATATCGTCTGACGACTCCGTCAGAATTTCATACTTCACTAAAAAGTAGAGACTAGACTAATTTGTATAAGTTATAAAATGAATGAAGCCGTTCCAAGATGACATTTCCAGTAGTCGGTTTTCGAATAAAATACTCTGCTCCCGAATGGTATTTAGGAAATCAGTGAACCTATGCAAAATGATACGGAATAATTGCGGCCACTAGCTTAGTGTACGTTTATGTATTAGTATCTCTGCTGAATTTGTCCTTTGCTGAATGTGAATTGAGTTTACAATCACACTTGCATACTGCCGAAATGGGTCATTCATAATGAATAGTGTATAATCTACATATCAAAGTCATGTAATTCATGTCAAGCGAAATGCAACCTATTTTGAGAAGCAGCAAATCAACTGAATTGAAGCTGGGGATGCAAAAAAAATGATGCTGATGCTTACGGTTGGACTGCGGTGTCTTTTTGTCCATATTTTTACCATAATATCTAAGTGCAAAGTGGTATGATAATCGTTTGTTGGATCATGGCTATCAGGGACCGACAAGACGTACAAAAGTAGAAAAGTTGTTTTTCCGGCCGTGCTCACAATTTTTATTTTATTGCCTCAAACCAGCAAGCAACCTCACTGAATGACTACATGGCCCTTCCTCAGACTCATTCCAGACATGTCTCGTTAGACTGGCAAATTCCAAAGAAGCAGGTTTGTTACGTATGTATATTAGTTTGCAGGTTTTTTTTTGTTGTTAAAAACTTCTTTGTATAACAATTTAAACAATGACTCCTAGTTGCATTGATATACATATTTTGTATTTAAAGATGTTATCCCCCAGCTCAGGTTTGTTATGAAACGACTCGTTTTGTCTTTCTGAGCTTGCTTTGTCTTTACATGGACTTGTCATGATCACTAGCAAAGGTCATTAATAAAGTATTTGGACAACAAGATAAAAAAAAGTGGAGGACGGACGAGTCTCGTGACTTCTTACGTGATTTCATATCTACATTGAGCTCACCGAACATGTTTTCTTTATTAACTTTCAATTTCATTATCAAAGATCCAGTAACTTTCTAACCTTATAGAAGCGTGGAGGGTCCTCCTGACTTCCAGTTCACCATTCACGTTGTTTACCTTAAAGCTTTGAATAATAAATCGCAAAATGAATTCCAACGAAAGTAATACCTGGCAAACCGTGCCACCATTCTCAGCCCTTTGCATTTCCTCGTTGGCCATATTGGCAAGTGTGATATTATGGAAAAAATCTCAATCTCAGCGGTCACAATCTCAAGTGAAATGTGAAGTACAGACAACTGTGAAGCCTGAGAAATGGGTGAAAGTTGGAACCGTTAATAAACTAATCATTTTTCCAATTAAATCGTGTGCTGGGGTAACAGTAGACAAAGCCGTTGTCACTACACTTGGACTGAAATGTGAGTCAGAATAGATAAAAATTTGACTATGGAAATCCATGGCCGGGGGGAAGTATGACTAATTTGGAATCAATAAAATACTGGTTGGATGCTTTTGAAATATTATTTAGGTGAAAACGCCAACATCCGTGATCGTGACTTTATGGTGGTTGACGAAATTGGAAAGCAAGTTACAATGGTCAAATACCCAACAATGGCTTTGATTACTGTCTCAGTTAGCGAAGGAAATATGGTCACGGTGAATGCACCTGACATGCCTTCTATGACATTTACCTACCCAACACCAAATGGGGAGAATGAGTGTTTGTCCAGGTACACGCCTCGCAGCCCTCTGTTATCTCTTTTATCCACAAAAACGCCTTTAGAATGCATAAATACTTGATGAAGTCAGATTGCTACTTTGCTATATCTGTTGTCGCTGAAAATGTTTTGTACAGGGTCAAACACGACTCTCATGTTAAGGCATTGGACTGTGGAGATGACGTTGCCCAATGGTTTCAGGAGTACTTGAGAGATAGTACGTTGAGGTTGTATTACCATCACTTAAACCACACACAACGAACTTTTGAACCGTATATGTATAAGTGTCCTCAATTTGAGCAATCTGATATGGTATGAATACTATGATAAATTGTACTGATTAAATTAATTTAGTAATTAATTATGTATTAAAATAGTAGTAATACTCATGACGGGAGTATGATATAACGGGGATATGTTTCTTATTTCAGGGAGCTTTTCACAACGAAACAGCCTATTTACTCTGTGCTGAGGAATCGATACAGGAGCTGAATAAGCGATTGAAGAAGGAATCGTCGTGGAAAAACTGGCGCCCCACGATATTAATTGACAATATAAACGAACCATTTGCGGAAATCAATTGGTCGTTTGTCAGAATTGGAAACAAAAATGGGATCTTGAAATCTTCAGTTCCTTGCTACAGGTATTCTTATTATCAATACAACAAATTTACTAGAAATGTTCGTGCGCTGGACAATGCTTGTAAATCAATGTTACACAATATGGACATGTGAGCAACCTTCACACAAGCCATCAGAATAGTTAAGTAGAATTTCAAGTTTTGAACTGGTATGACGTGAAGTGATGAGCACAACCTTTTCGTTGCACTGTTTTTCGTGTACGCCTGCCTGTCTAAAATAGGCAAAGATATACATGAAATCATAGCATTATGTAACAATACCGT
The DNA here is from genome assembly GCA_027743745.1 of Alloscopus bannaensis. Classification (NCBI taxonomy): domain Eukaryota; kingdom Metazoa; phylum Arthropoda; class Collembola; order Entomobryomorpha; family Entomobryidae; genus Alloscopus; species Alloscopus bannaensis. The sequence continues at coordinate 27,643 of JAHZMW010003680.1, read as the reverse complement.
GTTTGCATAAATTATGATATACAAACTCCTCAAATGAGTTTGTACATACATACACAGTACACACATAATAAGTACATATATTTTACAGTCGCATATAGTTTTTGCTGCTGCTAACTATGCTCCCTGTTGTCTGTAGGTGCCCACTGACCACGGTTGATAATGATACCGGAATCTTGCCCCGCGATGGGGAACCACTAAAAACACTCCGAGAGTAATAATAATATGCTAACGATTCTTGCATCCGGTTGATTTGTAGGTCACTAAATCCCTTCACCTCAAAGCGACAACTAAACTTTCATTGATCTTTTTCCTTGATGTAGTATGAATGTCGGCGATGACGTTGCTGACAAACGACTTGTGGAGGTGTTGAAAAACAAAGGCGTGATGGGACTCCGCTTGGGATTGTACCTTCCAGCGGGTGAGGGGGCCGTGATAAGTGTTGGTGATGCAGTATATGCAGCCCTTCTTTGAAGTTTTGCATTAATGGGGTGAGAGGCGACACCTCAATAACAATGACGTGTTGATCCGAAGGTGATATTCCTACCCAAGCACTTGATGGACTTTATCATGGAAATGACTGGTTTAACATTGATTTGTTCATGTAGTTGTTGTATTTTAACCTTTCATATAGGTACATACATACCTTGTGAATAAACCTTGTTGGATTCTCTAAACATCAGAATTTCTCCAAAGTATTAATAGTTACAATAGTTGATGTCATATATATTCTAGATGTCATGAAGAAAGTAGGACTCGTTTATCGAATCGTATTCAAGATTCAAAACTCTCGAGTCACTCTAAACGTGGTGCGATTAAAAGATCGTTTTCAAATATCGCATGTTCTTGGTGAGTTGTAACAAGAGCCTCAAGTACTTGTACTGCTCCAATACGCTTTTCTGAAGCTCATCACTGAGCCGGTCTTTCATTTTCAATCTTTTCACAAGCGATTTCGCTTCCGTTACTCGCCTACTCAAGATCTTCATCCAACACTGCTCATTAGCAAGGACTGACAGCAAATACCTCATTAAGCGGCAGGTAATTACGATTTTCTCCTCCGTGCTCAAGTTGTGGAAAGAACGCATTTCTTGAGAGTTGGCAAACTGGAGAATGACACCTTTTATCGGACTGATTGTCACGCAAATGTCGCCTGGAATTGTTATCCAGAGTTGATCCTCCTCCGCAGCACTTCCCACGTTTTTACCATTATTTGAGATGGTATCGTTTCTGTCAATGTAAGACTCTGAGGCGGTTACACTGTCATTTACCTCAGTTTCGCTTTGCTCTTTCAGGGATGGAGAAGTTACTGGGAGTCTATGCGAATGTAAAGAGCCAAACCTTCAGTTAAACAAAGTTCTTAGACGCTGCTGATTGGAAAGCATGTAATTTTGCGCTGTATAAGTGGAACAACTTGCATGTGATGCAAATTCATTTTCTGGAAAGCAGAGTTCTTCTGAAATAAAGTGACAGATTGCTTTATGTATCTTCTGATACGCTGTCGATGTGCCAGTATCAGACTGATGTCGTCTTTTAGAGTAGTCATTTCGGCCGTGGCGAAATGTTGCACGCCTGAAGGGAGCACGATTTTAATAATACTCCATAGCAGATGCAACTCCTTGTAGCCGACGTAGTCTACAGGAAGAAGGTCTTCAACTATTGACGTTATATCTTCGGTCCGGTCTGGGAATACGGTGAAATCGAATGACTCCTCCTTAGTTTGTGCAGGAATCCCGCAGCTCATAACGCTGTTAGATAAAAATGAAGCAGCAACACGGTACAAACACGACTGCAAACCACCAACAATGCCATGACTCATAGTAACTATGATAGCACTTATTACCGCATGAGAAGTGAATCCTCCAGATTCATTTTCACCTCTGAAAAACAGGCCTCCACCTCAGGAACATAGAGCCAGGATTTTTGTAAACCTTTGAATACAGGCTTGTATTTGAGGAGCTGAGAAACCTGGAATTTGAATCTTGAAACCATCACCCAAATGGAATCTAGACTAGCGTCAAATTCCCGTTTGGCCACTCCAACCAAGCTTTGTTCTTGTGGCGTTAGATGTTTCACTGGAATGCGTTGACATTGCTGTAACTTTCCCAAGGGAATGTCGAGGCACAAGGAAACATTGACTTTCATAAATGTGAGATACGCCAATTCTAAACAGGAGCGGGCGTGGTAAATGATGTGACGAAGAAATCGAAGTCTAAATCCTGTTCCAGTGTGTTTCAAGAACACTTTCAAAAGACCTCCATCAGCGTCATGCCACGCTAGCTCGATCCTTTCTCCAGGTTTTTTCCAACTTAGTTGTATGGTTTGAGGGTCGGGTTCCTCGTTGAAATTGTCTACTGTTGTCGTTATAGGTTAGGAAGCATTTTTATGAGTGATTGAGTGTCACAACAGGCTAGTAAGTTGGTGAAAGTCAAGGTGAAAGTACCAGCCGTGAGACGAAAATCGGTGGCCCTTTGAATGGTGAGAGGGTGAATAATGGTACTTGTACTTCTAAATATGTCTTGAGCTTCGAGAAGCATGTCGGTTGCTGTATCTCCACATTTTGAAGCTGCGACACTGGTCTTTTCCACGAGCTCCATCAATTGTTTTGTCTCACGGCAGAAATCATTCCAGTAGCAAGTATGATTCATGGCTTCCCAGTCAATTGTGGTGGAAATGACAGGAATGAGTTCAAACAATGTTGAAATAACTAAGTAAAATAATATGGAGAATTATAGTTCACGTAAGAATAAAACCACGCGATTTACTACATTAAAATTCTGTAATGTATCAGAGATTTCTACTAGAGTAATCTCCAGAGATTGGAACTTGTGACAAGTAGGCAAATGCACAGTTGTGTAGTTTGGCAAACGATTCCATAATGATACGGAGCGGGACTTTGAGATCTTGTGTTTTGTTGAAGTAGTAGCGGACTTGATCACTGTTTACTATAATAGAATTTGAATCCAGTTTGGCAATATGTTTAGGTTTCATCAGTCGGGCAATCTCTTCGGATGTGGACGCTTTGTTGACGCTTTCCAATTCACCAGCAGAACTGGCTTCGCTAAGTATCACATACATCAACTTCCAGCGATTAGTTAAACAGATTTTAGGCGTAGTGAAATACTATTTTTCACTCGTAATCAATTAATAATCTCCAGTCACCAGTAGGCGCTATTGTTGTGTAATACATATTCAAACTATTACCTCAGATCTTCGGAAGAATTGGACTTCATGCTAATTGGTTAGAGTGACGTTCCTCAGAGTTGCCCACAATAAAATATTTTGAAGATTTCTAATAAAATTGGGTTTGACAGGGAGGGTGGTGACGCACAACAGCTATAGAGCAGGGGACATTGATGATTATTTTTGCTGATGAAACATTCGGCGGAAAACTTTGGGGGAAATTTCATTTGTGTCAATAACTAAATATACACAACACAATACACATTTACTTTGTTATTTGTGAAAGGTCAAGTAACCATATGAAAAAAGATACATATACATACATGCGAGCAAGGGTATAGTGAGTTTCAAGTTGTATTTACTTTGCGGTTACGTTTCGCATTTAATATTAATTTTCAACAGTTAATGGTGTAAAGAGATAAACACACAAATATATTATACTACAGACTTACATCAAACAGTGTATTATCATAAACTATGAGGCATCCAATAACACTGCATGACCTTTTAGCATTTGTAAGCATCTGCATAATTTTTACGTATTTTAATGGAGGTGGTCCCATACAGTTCCATGTCTGTGGGCTTATCATTCACCATGTGCAGCTCTAAAGTATGAATGGTTGTAGATGTGGGTAGTAATAAAGTCTGGAAACTCTGCCGCTGTCACAATTTCGAGTAAAATTTGGCAAGAGTATTTCAGACATTGATCTTCGGATGCTGTAGAAGATTTCAGAGTCGCTGTCTTGTACAGTTCATCGATACATTGCTTAACCAAGCCTTTGGTGACAACAAGTCTTTCATTCCCGTCCACAAGAACCTTCAAGAAGTTACACAAGCCTTCAAATTAAAGATTCATTTACTTACATACAAAACATAAGCGTTTCAACCTGTAAGTACTTACTTGGTGGTAAATCCATTGCCAGATCTGTGACCGAGCAATCTCAGCCGTCGCTGAATCTTCGACGGCTCCATCCAAAATAAAGTTACCTACTCCGGTGTGAAGCCAACTGTAAATAAATTGAATACCCACGCGGACATTGTGCTTCAAACCATTCAGAGTGATTTCTCCCGTCGGAAGCTGTTTGAACAAGGAGTCACGCAATTATACAAACACACATGCGTTATAATGACATTCAATTCATCATGGCTCATAATATTATCCGTAAGAATGTCGATAACCTGTAAGAGATCCTTAGGCGTTATCTCAATGTGAGTCTTCGGTTCGGAGTCGATTTGATTGGATGGATACCCGGTCCACAACGACAACAGAGCTGGAACAAGCTGAGTGTCATAAACTAGGAAACCATCGACACCTGCGTCGATTTCTTTCCTTTTGCTTTCGCATACACGTCTTGTAATTTCAGCGCGTCTGTAGTATGACGAGTAAGCGTACATAATAGAGCTATCCTGAATCGCATGCAGACGACAATGGAATTTTGAGCATGTTTTGCGGACTTACTTGTCAACGTCGCTGTGAGCAATTGTCAAAGCTGCCATTCCACTTGTGGCAGGCGCTCCATGTTTATGGCAAGTTTGAATTACATGGTTCATGTAACTTTTCATAAAGTGCTTATCCATACTCACATACTTACTACGCTCAGGTAGAATGAAATCAGATCGATGACCTGTGACAGATACGTATTTCAAACAAAGGGGAGCTATGAGTACTTGGATCCTGTTTAACATCAAAATTTGCAAAATTTCAGATGAATTGTAGAAATTAATTAGACGTACCAAATTTTGAAATAAAATGCAACTGAGGTGGTTATTTATGTGGAATAAATGGTTGTAAATACAGCAAAGAAAATTGCAATTACGTACAAATATATTGTTTTCTGGCATATTCCAGGCCCGCGGTCTTAAAATTATCGCTGGTGCTCTCTCCAATGTCGGAACTTCATCTGGGTGAAAAGCTCCCTTCACGAAGGAAATAACATTGTGGAGTCCTAAGGTATTAAATTAACCGTTTAAATGAGTAAAATTGGAAATATGTATTTCATTGCATAAATAATTTATGTGGTTACCTTTTATTGTATTAGCCCATGTTGGACAATGGCCGTCATCTAAATCCACTTGAACGCCATGAACACCGGACGTGAGTGCTGTAATGAGGTGGATTGAATTGGAAGGTGAAACGTCTCCTAGCCCCAAATGCTGACACTGAAGACGTGGAGGCAACGGAGCAATTTTCCACTCACCCTTCGCTTTAAAATTGGTGAAAGTCGGTAGCTCTTCGTTATCCTCAAGATCTAATTTCTTATACTTTCGTACACGAAGAAGCTACTCGGAATTAAAGATGTTACACATTTAGTTAGTATCAAGTTCTTGGATAAGTAAATGACTCTGGATTCATATCTATGCATGGGTGTACAACATACCTCGGCAGCCGATGATTGAAAGTGTGAAATTAGCTCAGAAAGGAATACTATGCAATCCGGGGTAAAAATTTCAGCACAATGTTCGGAAAGTCCGACAGGAGGAGAGGTAATTTCCATTTTTCCCCGCTGTAAGAAATTCATTTTTCTGATCTGCTGAAGCCACTTGGTACCAGTGTTAAACACCACCAACAGAGGATGAAAACTGAGGGCTCATGGTTTCTGACTTGTGACCTGGCAGGACGCTGCAAGCATGAGAACATAAACGAGCCCATACTGAAAGTAATCCGATAATCTGCAGATGGCACAAAATGAGGAGCATTACGTGACACACAAATGAATCATATGACTGTGATTTCCCCAGGTGTGGTTTTGTGGAAAGCAAAGTTAGTTAATTTTGGGTCTGCAGGGAAAGTGTGTTTGAAGCTAATCCTTCCTGCAGCTTTTTCTTTTCTGCCATTTACCAACATTTGTCTACTTTCCACAAAATACATATTATGTAATTTGATTGAATATACAAGATACTAATCATGATCAAGGGAATCATTCTGTTGGTAAAGTTGATAAAAGTAACCTCAAAGGGCACCAAACGATGTGCGAGATGAAGGAATGGAATTTTGTTCAGGGGTTGTATGATTATTTATTCTTCCTCTGAAATACTCATGCATAATCGGTATACATACAGCTCTTTACATTTAAACTGTTTGTCTCTACGTGTTTGTATGTTAAGGAAAAATTTTGTGACCCGCACTTTCCAAAACTAATAATTATTTCATTACAGTATTACTGTGTAATGTACACTTACAGTATCAGTCTACAAAACTATAACGATTTTATTGTAACCTACAGACTTATCCGACTACTACGGAGTATTTGGCAATATTGTTCTTAATTAAACTTTTGTTTTGAGCACTATTGTATCTTACGTTAAAATCGCCGATTTTTAAATTAAAAAATTAAGTTTTTTTTTACACAAGTGACAAGTAGCAATATTCCTTCTCTCGTGAACAGTATATACTCTAGAGTAGTAATAAGGTTGTTATAAGATATTATACTATGGTTGACAAATACACTTCTTTTGGTAGTCCCGCTGACGTAAATTAATATGCTAAAATGAATACAAGCTGTACAATTCCTTAATAAGAAGACGTACCTAACTGATTACGCATTAATGTTTTACTCGTACACTTTCTACAAGTTATGACTACGACCCAGGCCAGATAATGTTACTTATTATTAAACATACATATATCATGTATCTTTCTAGCTGATGATTACCAGATGGAAGAAACCCAGTTTAGTCGACATTACGCAACATCCATCCAACTGTCAACCATACAGCATGTTAGGTACGTTTGTGTAATTCTTTCACTACGTGAACACAACTCAACAGTTTTTCATGGGGTTTTATTCACATGTCAAGAAGGATCGCAGCCTCTTCCAGAAAGTTGCCAGTTCCTCCTCCGAACCACCTGCTCCAGGCCATTGCAGGTACGTTTTGGAAACCATCAAGTAGTTCAGCACCTTGCTCCTCTTCTCCGGAGGAATTTCCTCCAACAGCACCAAAACGAATGCTTTGCGTCTCGACTCCACCAAACGGTGGTACACCAAGTTCATCTCGTAAGAGCACCACTGTGACTCCATATAGTTGTTTGATACAAATATCATCGTCTTTTTGGATCTGTCGACACTTTCTACGATGTTGTCAGTAATTGCCACACCAGCCTCGAAATCTCTTTCGTGAAGACACACCTTAAACCTTTTTCTCGTCATATTCAGAGCGTCCTTCTGAATTGTGTAAATTTCATTTCTTGCCTCACAGACACCCTCGTAGAAATCCACAGTAGCCTTCTCTACATTGCTTTCCTGTAGCTCAATCTCTGGAAGAAAGACGTCTTCGATAAACTTGGAATCTTCACGATGGTACGAGATAAACACGTCATATTCATAACCACTAGTTGACTCCATTGTAGAAAGTTGGGAGTTGCGGGGTGATAAAGAAGTCTCCATGATGTTGTATTTAGCAACAAACCAAAAGTAGCGGAGGTGAACTCGGTTTCTGTATGCTAAAATGATTACCACACTAGTTATCACCGCTCCAGAGGTAACTACCGCAATCAACACAGTACCTCGCCCACCAGCAGAGTCACGACCTTGGCCAGGAGCAGTAGTTGGCTCCTGATTCTCCATAAACCGTTGGTTTTTGTCGCAAATTTCATCTGTCACGTTCAAGAATGCGATAGAGCCCTCTCCGATTGAGTTGCATGTGTAGGACTCGCTTCCCATGACGGGAGAGGTTGAATTTTTTAGCCCATCGCGAAACTGACAAGCGAACCAGTCGCACAGAAACTCATTACCTGATATGAAAAGGTTTCGAATTATCAAGAAATCATGTACCATAGCATTTGTTAAACGATGAATATTTGCTGCTTCTAATGAGAGTGAGGGAGCCTTAGGAATGCTGGTGGTGTTAATGGTCTCCGGAGGTTGAACGAACAATCTGTCATTCCACGGTTGAATAGGATTATGAGCTAAATTAATATACTGCAGGTTCGGCAGATTATGAAACATTGCTGCAGGTAGACTGGTAATTTTGTTGAAGGTCAGATTAAGAAACAGTAGAGCGTTAAGGGGAGGGAAGAAATTTTGCAGAGAGTCTCCTTTGCTGTCGCTGGAAGATTGTGAGAAGGTCAAGTTGCAATGCTGCAGGTTTAGATTTTCTAAGCTATCTGAAAGTCCTTCAAACATTTCAGCGGTTAACCGAGTCAGTGGATTATAATCCAGCGTCAGTGTTTTAATTTTGATGAGGTCCTTAAATGCACCGGCTTCGATGTTTTTGATGTTGCAATTTTGTATACTCAGAGTATTTTGGAGGGAGGTCATTCCAGCGAATGTTGTTGCAGTTATGGTCTCTAAGTTAATGCCTTCCAATTCCAAATACATTAATTTGGTCAGGTTGGTGAAGCTCGTTGGATTGGTTCGAGTTTGAGTTACGTCAGAATGAGAGTTGGTCAATGTAAGGTACTTCAATGTTGGTGGGAAAGCTGGTGGGAGGTAGCGTACCCGGCTGTTCTTCATTGAAAACACTGTTAACTTAGTCAGTCCTCGGAAAGCATTTTCATCAATGGTCAAGATATCACAGTCGTCAACATACAGTTCGACAAGGCTAGGAAAATTGGATAGGACACTTTCTTTCAGTTTGTCAAAAACGTTCCCGCTGAGGTCCAGGACCTCCAGACGAGGAGCTAGGTGGATTAATGCTTCGAGTGGAAATGCATCCATTGTCAATCCATTTTTACACAGGAAAAGACTTTTCAAGTACTCCACGCTACTTAGAGCCTGGCCCAATGTAGGCATCAGGGCTGAATTTTTGGAGAGGTTCAGAACTGTCATGTTCTTTAGGTAAGAGAACGCCTCTAAAATTTTTGTTAAAATCAGAAAGTAGTTAACAAACCTATCTAGGCATAACATGTAAAAATTATTAGATTGTTGGCAAACGTACGTGGATCAATAGTATGTAGATAGCAGTTATCCAAAGACAGCTGAACCAGAGGACTGTGACGCAAACCGGCAAACATTTGCTCTGGTATAAGTTTCAATGGATTTCCTCCAAGGTACATCATGCGGAGTTGCGGCAACACTGGCTGAATGTCACTTTCATCTCGACGTGGACAATCTAGATACTGCTCGAATGAAATTTTGTTGTTTTGCAGGTCAAGGAAGGCTGTTTGATTAAGACCTACGTAAATCTCGTATGACAGGAACCTAATTTGACTATCTATGATTGTCAAACTGAACAGATTTTGCACGTCATGAAATGCCCACGGGTGGACATATGAAAAATCGTTTCCAGACATCCGGATGTATTTGATTGTCACATTAGGAAATGCCCCAATCGGCAAAGCACTTATTTCAGTGTTCTTCAGTTCCAGCCAGTCAAGCGTTGGGGGTAATGGTGGAATGTCAGAAATATCGTCACAAATCATTATGGCACCATTATGCTGACATCCTACCGGTAGAATAACGTTCACATCCTCAGAAGAATCCTCACAACTGGGACCACTGCATTCTGGAATTTGCATTGAAGGTGGATCAACAGGACCACAAAGCTCTTGGTCATAATCATCCCCTCGAGTTATCTGACTGTGTGATACACGTCCTGTATTAAACTGAGGGACTTGCTGGTTTTGATGGTTTTGTCTTCGATAATACAAGTCCTGCATCCAGCCGTCGACGACTTCATTTACATGCTGCAGTTCAGCCGTCCGTTGTTCAGGCGGTATGTCATGCAACACGACAAATTTAAGTAGCTTCTCATATATGTCGTCTGCTCTTCCCGACAGCAAAAAATTCATTTCTTGCTCGCCAAAGGCTTCAAAATCCATTAATTCCCAGGCCTCATCTTGCGGCGTGTCTGGATGTAGTTCACTTGTTTGAAGAGCACAACAAATCCGAATGAATAGGGAGATTGAAATGGAGGCTCCCAAAACGAGAATGCTGTATTTCATCATTGTTACTTTTTCTCTCACTCACTCAGGTTCAAGGCTACACAAGACAATCGATTTACAACAAATGGGTCAGATTTAAGCCCGGATGTCCCTGAAAAAGTATTTCACGGAAGCGTACGAAACAAGCTCTTTTTACCTGAGACAGCTTATTAATCATTGCATGTGCTTGTGCAACGTATTTGGATCTTTGACTGGAGTGGTCTTGTTCCCAGGTCCAGGCAACTTTGGAACCTTGACTTTGAATAACCCATTATCATTTATCAGGAAATATTGATCACCTCAAATGGAAGTTGTTTTTGTCAGCTTTAACGTAAAACCAATTCGTCAATCTATCTCTACTTAAAAAACCCCACAGCAGTAACTGACACGAACAGCGCATGAATCACGCTGTTGATTGTCTTTCAATTGATGCCAAGCGTATTTTGTTATATTAATAGGTACGTGAAGAATTCGCTAATATAAAATGTCTACATTAAATGTGACTGTGAATCAACCACCTTTCAGATAAGAGGTAATATGTAATCTAATCTGTGACATATAACTTTGTTTCGTGCGAATGAATGATAAGTCGAAATTGCTCGTAATTGCTCACACTTGTGATTTTCATCTAGCCATTTGAACACTTAACTTTCTTTATTGCGACTCGGTTCGGTTCCTTATAATCATACGATGCTTTGATTGCTTACTTTTAGATTGACTTTTTAAAAACATTTTAACAAATAAACTCGGATGCTTTACTCGGTTGTTTTCCTTAGGGTTTAATAAAACGGGTTAACAATAGGACAAGTAATGATTGTGGATACATTATACTGCAACAGCACACATTTTACAACAACATTATGAATTATTTTTAAGACCAAGCCAATAGAAATAAATCCTCAATGTTAGTACTTCATTCAGGAAAGCATTCAACGCTTAGGCTCTTGACCTGTTAGTTTTAACCCCACTACCAGAAAATGAAATAATTTGGAATAATTCGGAATTTATTTAATTTTACGATGTTAAAAACGACTTCACATTATTCGTATGTCAAATTCATGCTGTCTCAGCGAATATCTTGCTGTGTTGAAGAACTGTTGAACGAAGTCTTTCAAAAGACAAGCGCAATTACTGGCCATACTATCAGCACAGTTTACTTGTCAAAAGCATTTGGTTGCGTTTCATAAAGTGCACATTCCCAATAATTTTTGAAGAGACTTATTATTTGCCTACCAGTTATCAGAGAGCTTTACTTTAATTGGTAAAGGAGTAAATCGGTTTTATGGTCTTTCCTCTTCGGACTGTAAATAGACTCAAATTAACCCACACCACACCATTATAAATCCTGATCAGATTTGTGAGTGACAGTTATTAAAAATAGAAATGTCATTCCACATTGTTGTGTACATCGGTCAGAACTGATCAGTGGAACTTTGACCCCTGAAAGTGAAGTCTGATAAAGTGTGCAAAACTCGTAGCATTATGAATTATGAGCAAAGAGTAGACTAATAAGTATGCAGGATTTGACTGAGGAATTACGAAAGCATCACGCTCTGCTAAGCATAACAAAGTAACTCAGCAAACGTACATAAGATACCTATACTACTCTCAAAAAGTTGCGTGTAGGACTCCACTGCAAGTGCAAGTTCACTTTAGTTTAGAAAACTGGCGCTTACAGGTTCACTTCATGCATTGTAAGTTTAAAGAATAACCGCTATGGGCAGAAGTTTGAAACAATAAAGTGGAAGAGCCACCCAACCAAACTCGAAATCTTTCGTTGAATGTCTTCGTGGTTCATGCATAAGAACTTTTGCTTTAAAAGAAATCTCAATGCTCAGCAATAATTTAAACCAATCAAAAACGCTTGGAAAAGAGTTGATGCGTCGGTTGTTGTATCTCAGTGTATTTATGTATATGTTTGTAGTAAAATATTCGTATTACCGCATATGACATATTATGACAAAACAATTTGAGCCTTAATTTTGTTACGAGTTACTCTACAACTCAACCATTGAACAGCAAAATCACACTTCAGCAATTTCCTGCGTACTAACAAAGAGCACAGGGGCAGACCGCTTAACAACGTAACAATCTGTAAGGAAAAAAAAACACAATGCCATTTAGGTTTCGGTTGAGCCCAGTGACAAAATAGAAGGCGTGAGATTTTCCGAGCATTCAGGTTTTATGAATTGTCACAAGCCAGCCGCACCACTTTCTCTTCTCAACCCCTTTCTATTGTTTCCCTCGTCCATGATGCTTTCCACTACTAAATTTGGGATCGGCAAATTGTCACGTTACAGTGGTCCTACATCATAATAGGTAATAGTAAACAGCAAACAGTTTCCCAGTCATATTAGAATAGAAATGCGAAGTTTCTATTTTGTTTGAAATGGCTCAAAATCCCATGAACTTGCGTGTTCCTAGGACAGAGGTTATAAATATATGAAACACACAAGTTTGACCTGCAGACGGTTGTCAGCTTTGGTTTCGATTTTTTTGCTTCTGAACGCTTGCCATGTTCTCCAATTCAAATCCCAAAATGTGTTTGAAAAACTTCTTTCCCACGGGAAAGACCAGCTTGCTAGTTTGTGTTTTATTGTGTTTTGTAAATGTAATTCAACAAGGAAATGGTGACGAAATTGTGGAAGCCATCCCTGCAGCTGGAAATGCTTCCTCTCCTATCATTCTGTTACGGGAGAAGCGTCAAATACCGTTTTTAAGTAATTGGTGGAATCCTGGGAACGCTGTTAAATCCAAGATTGAGTCATCCGCTCCACAGCGGTATGCTCATGGAAGCTATTATGATAAACAAAGGTATACGCATCCGTCGAATCGCACGGCGAGCGTCTTTACCGGAAACGGAGTGTCGGAACGGGATTCTCGATGTAAGTCGAAATTGCTTTAATGTGGACTCATTTCAATTCTCTGTATAATTCACATCTAATTTTTTCCCCAAACAGTTTTATCCTTGTTCACCATAATCAGATTTGACAACACGGCATGTCTGAGTGCTTCAGGGGACAACGGAAGTATGAGCAAAGTTTTATTAATGTTTGTTTTCATGTTTCGAGTTTGCAAATAATTGTTATCTTGCGATTTCAGACTATTTGCATTAAAATTAACCATTGAACTGCCCTCGTCGTTTTTTTCAGCTTGTTATCCTTCAGCTGAATGTTCGCGGAGAGGTGGGGCTGCAACAGGAAAGTGTGCGAAGGGCTATGGAGTATGCTGTGTTTGTAAGTGCAAAAATGACAATTGCATTCACTTTCTCCTTACACGTGCAAATATTATTCAGTATAATTAAGCACACGTACTGTGGATACTCGTGGACAATAGCTAATTGTATGGATATTGTGAGAGATTCAATTATTACAAGATGACCAAGTACTTATGATATATTGAGTTTGCGTGCGCCTTCTATGACTTGGCACAATCAGACCTCTTGTGTAAAACCCTTATCTGTCACTCATCACAGTTTCCAAATCATGTGGAGCTTCAACAAACCAGAACTGCACGTATTTTACGCACAACGGATACCCTAGTAGTTTCGATGGAACTGGAAGCTGTCAACTTACAGTGTACAAGTGTGCACCGGATGTCTGTCAGATTAAGTATGTGTTTGCAAAAAAATGCGTTCAATTGAGTCATCATCGCTCATAATCATCGTAAACAAAGAATGGAGCATGAACTACACATACATTTATTTCTAAAATACATATATTTGTTAGCAATAGTGTTCTATCTTTATTCTCAAAGGCTTGAGTTCGACTCGTTCAACATTGCGCAACCAGGTCCCAACGGAATATGCAACAACGACCAATTCATTGTCTCAGGAAGTACAACAGCAGTTCCCATAATTTGTGGTGTCAACACTGGAAATCATAGTACGCTTGTAAACTGATTTTTGGCTCCAAGTACACACTTGGAGGATCTACTTGATTTTTGAATTTCACATTGAATCACATTTGCATAATATGCACGAGATGTTCCACAAGTACATATCATGTATGTACATAACCATTGTCATTGCGTTATCATCTAGTGATCATTGACGTTGGAGTGGATAATAGCCCCATCACCTTGTCCGTTATCACGTCAGGTCCCACTTATTCACGGTCATGGAAAATAAAAGTTACACAACTACGCTGCAATGCACTTGATAGAGGTAAGTTGCCCCTTCATGAAGTATGTATTTTCCACATGTGTACCATGATCCCTAACGAAGGCTATCACTGTCTGATGTATTATATCAATAGCTCCAGAAGGATGCCTGCAGTATTTCAAAGGTATGGAAAAGTGTTCAATTAAAGTGGTTTATTTGACGGCAGCATTACGTCATTCGTGTGGATGGTAAATGAATTACATAATTCTACTTTCAGGCGTTAGCGGAGTCATAAGATCCTACAATTTCGATTTTACTGCTGGACAACAGCTATCCAATCAAGACTACACCGCGTGTGTCAGAGTAGAACGAAATTTTTGTGGGATTAGATACACTGCTTGCAATGACAACGGTATGTTCGGCAGAAGAATCTGCTGTATAAAAATGAGTTTACAATGCCCTTCATATTCCCATTATATAGATTACCAAACACTCAACCCTTCTCACTTATCTCGCGTACTCATATTTGCTCTTGAATTGTCCTTAAACCCTACAGTACAATTTAATCAAGCAGCAAATCAGCGAACCAGAGCATTCTCACTAAATGGTCAAAACACTCAAACCCAAGTTGGAGCCATGGTCGGGGCTACCAGTTGTGCAGCAGATTGGATAACAATCCCGTGCGCAACCAATTCAGGGAGAGTGATGCAACAAGGGGGAGCAATCTGTCAAGATCGAATATGTGGGGACACATTCAACAGTGAAGTCTCGATGCAGCAAATGCCCGTATACAGTACGTTTTACACCCACAAATAATGCTTACTTTAATGCAACAGAAAGGAAAGCGTATTTTTGCAAGAAATTATGTTAGGGAACGTCCCCGGTTTTATTGTATAAACAGCAATTTTGGCGTGTATTACATTTTGAAGTAGACAAACTGCAAACTATATTATACAACCCGAAACTTGAGATTTTTAAGTATTATTCTTGAGGTCCCATTTTAACTTTTTGCATTCTAACATAATAATTGTGAACAACAAACGTCAACGTTTCTTACTCTTCTTACGGCTGGCAACTGCCTTTCTTGAGACAACGAAAGACTAGTAGGCACTCTACAGTCATTTCAGCAGTTGACAATCGTCGGTTGTTGTTTATCATGCCACTTTTAATCTACTAATAAGATTGAATCGCGATATTCTTTTGTCCTGTATACTCCTACTAGCAATTAATTTTGTGTACAAAAATGTGGCTTTTCCTGATGTGTTGAACATTTAACTGTATTCGCGTTCTGTCGAAATGTTTTCTTTAAACACATAACATCATCAAGTTACATGTTATATAAGCAATTCTGACATTTTTGGGTTATTTTCCAGGTTATGCGAAACCATTCAGAATTCACTATCATACGGATGGAAACGAAACCAATGACATGGGCAATCGAGGGTACTGTTTGAATTACATTCAACAGCCATGCACACCACAACAATAAACTTGATTTACTTGTTTCATTTCTTATGTACCATATGCTTGGTATACAATGAAGTATATAAGTGATAAGTATGGTTGTTAATTAATTATTAAAAACCTGATTCATCAGTAAATATATAACCCCATTTTTACGCATTTAAAGTAAAAATACGTATTTATTATAGTAAAATATACAAAAGATTATTCAGTAAGATTCATGTGTTTCAGCCCAAGACCACAGGCAGGCAATATTATTGCAACAAAACGAGACTTTTTTTACGTTACTTTGGTATGTGGGTTTCAGTAAAGTATTAAATTACTTATAATTACCTATTTGATTACAATAACTGAAATATCATATTTTGAGCATTTTGATACAAACATTGTGCTGATGGATCAGGCACAGTTATTATTTGGCGGAGATTCTTCTTTAGGTACAAAGTCTGTGAGACTTTCTACTTTTCTTTTTTAGTTTTCATTTGTATTTTTGTTCAACTCTTCCATTGTTTCACGAGTTTGCTGGCGTTAACTAACTTGTCCTTGGTAAAACAATTGAGAAAATGCATGCTTAATCGCTTCCTCAAAGTTGTTTTTCCAATTAACAGTTTTACGAATTTTTAAAAAATACCTCTTTTTTCTCATATATAAAATCATAATTAAAGTCAGTATAAATTCCGTCCTGATACTGATTAGTACCTATCTTCGTTCCTACCCAGATACCACTTTCCCTTTTAAGACTAAAATCGGTGTCATTCTCACCAAGTCCTCGGTCTGCCAAAAATTTACTCATCTCATAGGCTTCCGACGTATTTAACCCCCAATCACACTTCCATGATAAAATCTTTTCCAGAGAAGAAATTTTCATCATATTTTTCCAAAGTTTCGGCGATGCCAAGATTTTCATAGGCCCCAAGAATAAGATCTCTCTAAGCTTTGGAAAAATTTGGTGAAATTTCTCAACAAAACAGGAGTCCCATGAAGCCAGCCACAAGCGTAAAGTCTCTATATTATAAAACCGCATTGGTAACTCTAGTTTAATGTGAAAGCTACCCACGCCAAGGTTTCTAAGTTTGTCTTTGGATAAAACATCTTCATTTAGTTTTAACGTCTTCTTATCTGTTTTATCCAAAACTGAAATCACAGTCAACTCTTTCAAGTGGCGAAACCGAGAGAAAAAACGACCCCCAATACTGTGGCCTGTCCCCAGCAAAACCAAACGCCTCAACGATACAGGAAAGTACTTTTCCGGGAACTGTGTATGTGAATACACAAGACTTTTCACCGACGTATCCTTCAAAACTTTTAGGTAGCTTGGTACACCTTCAAACTTGTTAAGAGTAATATGATTGGTTTGTGGGCTTATTTTCAAAAGAATCACCTTATTAATTATTACTGTTATGTCTATTTGCATCTTGCATAGATCATGAACTGAGTAAGATTTACGCTCTGTTGTGAAAAACAAGAGGTTATCCACGGATATATCACCGATTATGGCATTGATGGATTGTTCAATTTGAATATTCAAATAAAACTCTTTTAGACTAGGAAATTGAACCTTACGTCCATCTAATCTCTTGAAGTCCTCAATTCTTACATTACACAACCTAATCTTCTCTACCCCATTCCGGAACGCATTCTTATCACAATCAGCGACAAACTTGTTCAATAAGATTTCAGTGTCACGTAGTTCAAGAGTGCTGGCGCTTGCGTCTCCAAATAAATCTTCCAACCGTATTGATCGTGTTTGCTTCTCCAGCTCCTTCTTCTCAGTCTTTCTTCGCTTTGTTGACTGGTTACTCTGGTTAGAATCTGACCTTCTAAATTTTTTTCTGATACTGCGATTGTCAGAAGATGTAGATGCACAGGATGCAGTTTCGCTTTCCGGTTCGGTGGTATTATCCCCTCGCTCTGATACACAGAGAGAACACAAGTCGAGTATTTATTAAAGGAATGAATGAAGGAAAGGAATGAGTTATTTATACACGTACATAGTAAAAATATATGCTATCAAAAATATCAAAAACTAGATTTTACCTGGACTATGAGTCATGCGTCTGGAAAGTTCAGCGTTAGTATCACTTGAGGAATCTTCGTGTTTAAGCTCTTTTTGTAAATGCCTTGGCTTTGTATTAAAGGAAATTGAAGGCAAGTTATCTCTCTTCGACTTCGACTGCACCGACAGATATTGGTATACTTCGACAAGCTCGTCAGAAGTGAGAATGTTTGTTCCAGTCACGTTGACAGTAAATGCTTCTGCAGTCATTAAAGGAAACCTAATCTTTGAAATTAATTCCGGTATCATACTACGCAGATTCTTTGATGTCAGTTCGATTCCATCCTCCATGCATTTAGATTCTGCCCACCTGCAAACCGCAATGCAATAATTACCTAGTTTTGCTTAGTTGCTTGATTTGGTACATCAATAAAACAGGTAAAAAACAATATTTTTTACCTCACTATCGCTTCAAAGAGTACTACTTCATCAATTCTGAGATCATCCCTCTCGACAAGTTTGACAATAATTTCTTTACCGAGTTGGAGAAAGCCCTCAGAAGGAAAAACTTCGAAAGCGTTACTGTAAAACCAATAGGTATGCAATAATTCAGACTGAATGATGACAACTTTTATATATTAAATATTTTGGAGTATATTATATAATCAATATTTCCTTACTTTGCAATGTGATTTAAAGCCGTGCTCATAAGTATGTTATCCTCACAGGCATCAGACATCCCGCACAATTGAATAGCTACGTCATCGGTGATGCAGGTTTTCAATATTTGAACGCATTCACAGTATAAATGCAAGACGTCAAACCTCTTAGCTGCTCGCAACAAGTTCAATATTTCTGGTCCACTTAAATCTTGTAGGTTTACCTCATCAGTGTATATGAACTACAAATTGAAAAAAAACAAGTTAATTTCATCACTTCCAATTTCCCACGTAATAAATTGTCTTATTTTAGGTCATAAATACATATAAAAATACGTGATCTTCTAACCGTTAAAAGAAGTTGAAATGTGTCTGGTTCAACATGACGTATTGAAATGCTTCTTTGCAGAGTTTGCATGTCTCCATTATCTGCGTCCTTGAACATTTTGTCAAAGACCGGAGAAGCGATTCGCATGATTAATTTATGTGCTTCAAAACGCCTACTTCCTGAATCGCCAGATACTTCAAAAACCACATCTTGATACTTATTGCTGTTATCCAAGATGTATCGAAGTCGCTGACGAATGGATTTAGTGTTTGACCTCCAGTCAACGGGTTGGGCTGTCCCATCGGAAAGGCTAGCAGTTGAAACTGGCGTGTGGGAACATGGTTTTACAAACCTACCCATTGAGTTTTCTTGGCCAATATTATTATTGCTGAACGACACCATTGACATTTGATCCGGATCCATCAGCGAGGCTAGTGGGCGAACACTGATTTGCCCCACATCAACTTGTTTTCTTTGCCCTGTGGTTATAACGGCAGTGCTGGCAAATGAAGGCGCTGGAGAAGGAGGTCTCATGTGTATATATTCGGGTTCTGTAGGAGACATTACACACGACGGGACTGGAGGAGGAACCATCCGTTCCCGTTTCACATGGGCTACATCTGCAAGCCCGGTGCCACTTGCAGCTTCGTTTTCGCATAACTCGTATTTCTCCATCCTTGAACTGAAATGGAAAAAAACAAAACATCACATCATTGATGAATCATCAATCAACTTCCTACTGCATAATATGCTTTAATCATGTTAGCGAAACGATTCAAACGAAGCAACTATGTACCTGTTTAATTAAATTATATTACTCCTCGGATAAACCCGAAGCCAATCTCTTCCAAAGAGTTTTTCAGTTGTCATTCCAAATAAATGCTATTATCACCAACTTCAACGAAATCACCCATTTGGCACTTTTATACCTTTTACTTTGACACCCAAATCTCCTGGTTGACAATTGATATTTTGAAGTATCCTCTTTGGATCAAGAAAATGCACTTGCACTACTAGTTTGTGGTCAAACTCAGCAAAGCAATTCACAAAAAAAAACCGTCTTATTATTGACTTCAAACGGAAAATCTTGCACAGTATATTTACAACATCATGAATGGATCATCGTTTGTGAAAATCACGGCGAGATTTCCTCAAACTATTTCCCGATGAGAACGGCTCGAGCGAAGTGGTAGGCGGAGAAAGGATTCGACTGGACAGATTTATAAATATTTACATTTTCTACCTTAAACTTTGTGGGCTCGAGTCAACAGGTTCTCTTGCTACAAAATCATCACTCTGCATTTGCCGCGTGAATCTCGAGAAAAGGGAAAGGAGAAGGTATACACATGCAACCTTGAGACAAGTTGAGCTAAACATAAATTTGATTACTTTGTTCGACAATCTTCGTTTAGATGCACTTTTAATAGAACTGTTGTTTTTTACTGTCGATGCTGTAATGTAAGATGTGAATGAAGTAATTAATTATATGACCGATTATTATGAGTATTTTCTAAGTGAAGGATAGAAGGGATTTTTATTGTGGTATGCAAGGCAGGATGTTCATGACTCAATGGATGCGCACATCTACAACATGTAGCTGAAACAAGAACGTGTGGGTACGTACACTTTTTAAAATAAGTTTATTTCAAGAGTTTTTAAATCCCTTTTGTTACAACAATGTTCCAACAATAGTACACTATACCAAGAGCAAATAACGCTAATTAGTTTTTTCTTAAAAATTACAATAACACTATAACAATTAGCTGGACATTAACAATCAACAATTCTGGAACTATGCAATGTAATTAACAAGAAATTTCATTGACAATAATTATTGATGTGCATATTATATTGCTGTTTCTCTGTGCATTATCTCGGCTGCGTTGCGCTTGTAATATTTGGTTCAATGTACAATTAGTAAGTACACGTAATATAAATTTCACAAGTTGAACAGCACTTCATTTCATTGTTCACTTAATAATCTAGTCCATACTTGAATTGTTTTTCTTTTGTTTGGCACCACGGGTCGGAGTTTCACGTTTTCAACTTGTGAGGACTGTATGTATGTATAATAGAATCTTCTGTTGCTTTTCGATTTGATTTATATATGAATAAAAGTAACAGTGAACTCAACTAGCAGAATGGAAAGAAGCAAAAAAAAGTTGAACGTATAATATACATTTGAATAAGATTACGTTGTTCTCGGTAAACTTGCTAATTATATACACTTATTTTCCAATTGTTATTGCTGGGCCGTACACAGAAATCTGATTGTAGTATCTATTTCCGTTTTTGTGAATAACAAATATATATATAGATATATTTACGTACTTAGGTTCATCTGAGGCGTACCTTACAATTGCCACTTGATTTTATGTAAAAGTATTATTACAATGTGTGATTAAGTATGTTAAGGACGAAACTGTTTCCAAATCCAGATTTTAAAGGTCACGAGATTCTTCTAACCTCCCTTCGTCAAAATCAAGATATTTTATTTGGATGCTATAATAAGTTTTTAAAGCTAAACTATTACCTGAAAAATGTTGAAATAATTTAAATCATGTATGTTCCTTGATAGTTCGGATGGAGGCAGACTTATATAATGGTTGATTATAAACACACATGTTCATTATCAGAGCACTCGTTTCATGCACTCAAGTACAAGTTGGTCGACCTGTTTCTGACCATCAGATCGGAGGGAAAAGAATATGACAAACTCTGTAAATCACCGTTTCTTTTAAACTCGTGTGCATTTTAGACTGCATAATATACTTCATTCACTTACCAAACATGCCACAAACATTCTATCTCTCCCTTACTATCATCCATGCTCAGTGCTTTTTCCAATCGTGCTGCATTTTCATTGTTCATTTCACGTATTGCATAATATACTTTTTACTATACGACTTTTGACAATCAACGGTTAGCTCTGCTTTTTCCGAGATTCAGGACAAAAAAGAAAGTTGGAAACTGAGAAGTGTTACGAAACTACATAAACTAAAAACGACTTGGCACCAAGCCTGTCTAATCAAGTCCCGATCAGATCCGAGTAGGAGTATACATATAATGAAACGCCTAGTATGTACACATTTATAGTCCTTCGTATATTAGGAAGAATACGGATTGACACAAATGAAGTTCCGGGTTTTCGGATTATTTACAGATAAATTACAATTACTTTCTTAGTTTAGGTTAGTTAGGGTTACGCTCATCTATAATGGCCGGGTGAAGTTAGCCGGGAACATTCCCTTTTCTCCATTTTCTTTAATTCCCATCAGCCACCCCTCCTCCTGCAAAATTTAAAAAGAAATCCGCAATCACATTACATGTTAACGGTAATCAACCGGCTTCATAAACATGAAATTGCGCAATTTTTCGTGTGCGAATTACGCACGCAAAGTAAAGTACAGCTAGACAATTCTCTTTCATACAGCAGATCAACTGCGGGGAGTTGGTGGGTCGTGATTATTTTGAGATACTTTAGTAATATAAATACGGCCACAGGGGATTCAGAACAAGACCACCATTCAGCCACTGCGATTTACCTGCTCTTCAGGGTCGTCATACTCAATAACGCGAACGATTTCTCCAGCTTCAAAAGACAACTCGTCAACATCCTCTTTCTGGTAGCGATACGTGGCTCTCACTCGGTACAAAACTCCTAAGAAAACAAACGCACAAAAGTGACTAGAGAAAGGCGCCTTGCAGACCCGAGCTTATAGATTTTGCTTTAAAATGTGAAAACCACCAACAAATTGTAACAATACGGTGCAAACAGGTCGTGCAACCTTATTATTGATTGAGTAATTTTAGTTATATTAGTCATCATCATCACCATCCGTTGTCCAAATGTCAGAATATCAGAAAAATTTTGAAACACAAAAACAAGGCTCACATGGGAGAAATAAAGCTTGCATGCAACGTGCTCTTAAAGTTTACAATAATAAAAGAATAGGGAACGCATAATAGGAAAAGGAAATTGACATAAAAAATTCACAAACTATAGAGTATTGAAAATTCAAACAAAAAACTCAAACTGTCAATGTCAATATTATATCATTCACAAAACAAACGGCTCCATTTCTCGACCTTCATTTGTATGAAATTCAATGACTGGATGTCAGAGTACTGAAAGCCTTTCTCGTCTGGTTGACCATTGGAAAACGTGTGAGGCAAAGCGTTTTCGAATTTTAACTTTTAGATACTGGATACTGACCATGTTCTTACCCGGTTCATCGGAAGCAGGTACCTGATCGTCACTAACGGGGGAGCCCATCCTTCCATTCCCCACTCTATTCTTTGAGTTGCTCAAAATGCCATGCAAAGGCTTGGACTCAAGAGACGCTACATCATTTTCAACAATCCTGTTATTTCTCTCTAATGCTTTTGGGCTGTGATGCTCATCAATATCGTTATTATTAATCTCCTTCGTTTTCTCAACCGGGGCATTACAGTTAATTGCATTATTATTCACTGAATCTGAGCTCGGATCTTCTCGATTTGTCTCATCTGCCTTATTGTTACTACTGTCCAACTTCACACTGTCCGTTAAGCTGTCTTGTGTTGGTTGCGTCTTTACTTCCCTATTTCTCATGTCCAAGTCCAATGAGTCTGAAAGTATGGGGTTTCGTACATTCCTAACCAGTCAGCAAGTCTCTCGCATGTAATTAAGACTAAAGTGTGCAGAGCATTTAAATGCAAAGAAAGGTGAAGCACAGAAGCCTCCATTATTGTATGTACAAAAGAATTCTCCCGTCACCACCAGAATCGGAGTTCTTGTTAGCAAATGTATTGGCATAATGTGTGTGTGGGTGTTCCATGTGCATAATTGTATCGTATATAATTGATATTGTACCTGGCTCATCCCTTTCCGGGGAAGGAGTCGACTTATGAGCTCCATCCGCCTCCTCTTTTTTCTGTGTATTTGTTCCATTTACTGGAGCAGGAGGAGTTGAGACAGGGGCGTTAGGTGGTTTTTCTACGCCACCGTCAACAACCGCGCTAGGGTTTGTGGAATGTTCAGGTAAAGCGGGGGGTGTCGAAGCTTCGGAAACTGGAGGGTTAGCCGACTCTGTGTTGCTGTTGTGATTAGCTGGTGGAACTGTCTCTACTCCGTTAACTGGTGGAGCTACACAGGTGGTTGTTGGGAAGTGGCATCAAGTGGTAGGAAGAGTTACAGGATTAAAATGTCATTTGATAAAGAGCTTGTTCTAAAGATGCCATGCAAGTCATATTAATTTGATTATTACGAGTATTATTGGCGTGATTACCCTTTTCCGACTTGGTCTCCTTGTTAGTATCGATTTTAATAGAGCCATTTGCCTTTGGCACACCGTTGGAGGTAATACTCATATTCTCCTCCACTGACAATTTTGACACGACGGGTGATGTGGGTGTTACTGGTGTTGATGAGTTTGAGCTCGAATCACTTACGCGTGACACGTTTCCATTTTTGGCTACCCGAGCAAATCCATCCGAAAACCGGAAACCAAAACCATGCAATTTGTTAGTTTCAATCTGGATACAATTAGTGTAAATACTATGATCATACCAGTGGCTTATTAAAAAATTCACCGTACCACTAACTAATATTGAATACGTAATTAAACGAGAAACTTATATAAATTTCCAAACCAATTATTGGTTTACGTATATAATTATTATTAGAATAAAAGTGGTTATTATTGCTGAAACATATACATACTATGTTTCTCAAACAATCCGAAACCCCACTATTCTGATATATGAAAGGCCAGACACCAAGTATGACGCTACCTGGCCAGTGGCCACTAACATATAAACAGCTTCCTAACTCCATAAAATGTCACCAATATACATACTAAAAGTAACTTTCAAATGTCATTGCCTGTCACTAGCATTCATGTAATGACACATCACATGTCAATCAGATTACAGCCGATTGATATTAAAATATTTTAGACCAATCAGACTCGTTAAATTGTTGATCTAGTGCCTGCCCTACTACTAACGCTGGCAAACTATTAGATGTATTTTGTCTGACAGCTTTCGTAGTTTCCGTTAAAAACTACTTTGTCGGAATAACAAAAAATGCTTTACATAGCATTTTGCAATTTTATTAAAATAAAAATAAAGGAACGCATTTTTTATACTATGAAGTTTAATTTTTTGCTACTTCACCTTTTAAGAAAAGAAAGTCAAGTGTGTATTTTGTGATATGCCTCTACCGTAAATGTTTATTCAGATAATTCTCCATACTGGTAGAGTGAAAAATCGTTTACCTCTAGGAGAATTACACTGCATTGAATTTCCGATATTTATCCTAATATACCTAATACGGAAAACCTGATCCTTATGTACTTGAATCCATTATTTGGTACGGAAGCGACTTCACGGGGAAATTTGTACGCGTATTGGTCATTGTGTTGTGTACTATATTTAAACTTCTTTGCGCAAAATTTCTTTGTCATGTCAGAGGTCCAATGGTCTAAGTGTACATTTTGTAACAGCAGCAATAGAAATTCAGACTTTTTCGAAATGTCTATTTATAAAAGTGTCCAACAATTATCCAAAAAGTGATCATTATGATATAAGGCTAAATGAAAATTTAGAGCATGGATCAAGTTGGATCTATCCATCTTCTTAAACATCCTAATGCTACAACAACAACAAACTTGAAAACAAAATGACGATAGTGTAAAAGGAATACTAATATATAAAAATCCACTACTCCAATTTCCCACACCTCACACAAAATAGACAAACAACACGGCATCCCACCAAACGTCAAACCCTCATCTCAAACTTATTCATGCTGTACTAGTGCTAGAGGTTTCAGCTTTACCATCTTTGGGGACGTCCGAGTTGTTGAGTACTGCATTTGAAGGCATTTGGAAGTTCATGTTTCCCTTTGCACTTTCCTTGGCCAACTTATCCACAATACCCTCCAGCTCAGTGAAAACCTGAAAAGGTTAAAGAATCAAAGCACTCCCATAAATATCAAATTGCTTTCATTTATGAGTAATATGTGACAAACAATTCTAGTGTACATAGATCGGGGCGTATAATTTTCCAAATCAGGCCATCTCAATCAGCGAAGCATTAAAATACTCTAGATCTTTAGCAATTAGATCTTATTCTTCATACGACACATACATTCATCATCATCAAGGTTTACTTGCATTTCAATATAGCAATTATATGCTTTCATGATCATCCCTGCATAAAATACATGTATAATACTACATCACTTTCGTGCAAGCCAAAGACAGGGCTTCAACAAAAGAATTTCATATTTCTGTGCGAAACAATAAATTTTTCAATACCATTGCCAGTACGTTTTTCGCAGATTTAGTTTTAAAGAAGGAAGTAGAATAGAACAAAACGCCCACCCCTCACATAAAGCGTGTGTGTGCCGCGTGCATTTATTCGCCATGCCTTAAGTTGTGAGCTCAGATATAAACTGTAAGAACTGCCTACATTCAAGAAATTCGCGGCTACATTTATTGTTAACCTTGAAATTCTTCCCAAACTGATTCAATGTTACATACGTGCAGGCGTGTTTTTCCACACGTATCTCCAATCTCAACACACTTAACGCTGCGAAGAGCGTCAATAAGAGCTAATAGTTGCTGGCCATGTCTGCCTAAAGTATAATATTCGTAGTAACGATTGTTCTTCCGTACGCTGGAATCTTCGTGTTTCGTATGTATTTTTTATTAATTTGCTTCCAGCAAGTCGTAAACCACTACCAGCGTGCATCCTTTTCTCATGCTACAAAATATTCACACACTTATACGCAGTTGCTCATGAAATTCATTTGTGAACTGAACCGTATTGCGAATAGTTCTGAGCATCAATTTTGATACCTGAGTAGAGAGAGATACATGAACGGTGATAGGAGAGCGTTCTTTCACAAACAAATGCTAAAAAGGACACGTCGCGACACGTCGTGTGTTTTGGATTTGGTTACACATATATGCATCTGTACATGTTGAGAGAGGCAATCCTAATTTGAAGTTCGAAATATGGTGCTCCTCATTCGTTGTCAATAATTGCGTAGGCGAGTTTATTATATTGTACCACATTTAGAATGAAATGAAACTCTGTTGTTTACTTTTAGTGCTGACTGAAATGTAATGAGTCATACTAATCTGAACCTTGTGCACTGCATGCTATCAAGTATAGTAACGTAATCCTACACAGGTATAGTTAGGTAGGTGGATAACTGGTAACCTAGCTAGAACTGGCCATCCACATATAATAATGACGTTCTCCCGACAATAATATTCTTCTTCCTGACTTAATTCCCACGCTACAGCCCTGCACTACATAAGCCATTTTGTCACGCAAACGTATTATGTTGTAATATTGAGAGTGCGTTTCATATAAAATTGAAATTAAAATGGAAAAATACGTGAAAGTTATCAGACCCACGGTAAAAAATACAGATTGTATTGCCTATGTAGAGTGTACCTGCGGCATCCAGTAGTTATTTAGTAGATGGTATCTGTGGCACATGCGCATAACACAATTGCATGTTGCTTTCAGGTATTGAGCTGCGGTTATGAGTGGCTTCTTTAATTTTCTTTCGGTAGGCTTTAGAATAAATACATAATATACTGATTTTAAAAAAAGACTGAAGCATATGCTTTGCATCTTTCCAAGGTCCAATTATCAACCTCATTTACAGCGCTGCATTATCTATCCAAGCATGAAACGGATGAATCATTTATGACTTCGTACATTACTATTCTTTGTCAGGCCAATTATCATTTTTATACTAATTGTCTACTGCACATAACTCCCAAGGAGGTTTCTCTTGGCAGTAAAAAGCTAAGCTAGAATTGTAATGCAAACCCATAATATTTCCACGAATGAAAAACATAATAATACTGTGACTTTCTTTTCATCCAACCTAATAGTAGTTCCATCCAACTATTACCACACACCACACCAAAACACGAAAATTTCTGGTATACGGATAGTAGATAATATACTAGGGCTGCCGTTTTTCGTTTAGTTTACGTTTTCGTTTTTCGTTTTCGTTTACACCTTGTAAACTAAACGATAAACG
>JAHZMW010003679.1:0-13033 GCA_027743745.1 Alloscopus bannaensis | reverse complement strand
ACCTTGGCTCTACTTTGAACATACCCCAATCACTCGGTATGGAGGCAAGTTTTGCTTGTATTTCTCGAACAAGTTGTCGATCACGGTGTGGTACGTGTAGAAAGCTAAAAAAAACGAAAAGTTAATGAATCGGGTTTTTCTAATCTTTGGCTAAGATATGGCTGAGTTACTGAATCCGCCTACCAGGATCTCTCATGGCCGTCGCTTGTTCGGCAAGCACTCCTGGAGGAATTTTCAGCTCGTATAAAGGATCAGCGACTAAAGCGATCATCAAGTGGCCCAAGTTGTGGAGACCGAAGGCGTCATAATAGAATGGATTGACAGACAACTCGGTAGCCTCGACTGTGTTGACAAAGGGCTCGAAACCGTTGGCGTTGCTGATTTTCATCGTTTTCCCCGATTTCTTTTAGCAATAAAGCATAGTGTTGTATTAAAATTAAAAGGAATTTCTATGCTAATTTTATTATACAGAAATCTTACGGTGATCATTTTTCCAGACTTGATTGCCTTCAAAAGGCTCATATACAGAGCCATCACGTCAGGAATGATGATGTTCCGTGAAAAATTGGGATCATCTTCGTGAATGATATCCTATAAAATTAAAGATGTACCATGAAAAATCAAGAATTTTTATATTTTTAACTTTATTGCGTTCATTGGAAAATGTGCTAACCGATAACGGCAACTTTCCAGGCCGAGCCGCCCAATGCTTCCCCGAAGCCAAGTCAGCCAAATGGGAGTCATACTCTTCATGAATGATTCCACCGGGCTGAAAGTCCATTTCGAAGGTCTGCGGTAATCCGTTAGCGAACCTTTCCGCGTTGTACCTGAATTTCACAGAAATTTCATGAGCTTTCATTCACTCATTAGCATTCCTCTCACAGAGCCTCCAATTTCTCTGCTTTCACATCCAATCAGCACTTCTCTGCATAAAAGTCATCAACTTCATTTTGAATCGTTATAACAAACTACATCAGAGCAAACTACAATTAACTCTTTCACGAGTTCATCTTCTCATCGTTAAAAATAGAGTAAAAAATCTCATGACTTTTGAAAGACCGCTTCTCCCTTTTCAATTACGCGTAATTAAAAATGCGCTTCAATTAATTCGAAACGAGTGTATATAATCCTTAACCACAAAACTCTTACTTTCATCTTGGTATTGATTTTGAAATGAAAAAAATATACGAGATTTACGAGCCGTGCAAAGAAGTTGTGTGTGCAGCCATGCATTGGGGGTGAAAATTACTCACCCTTCAGGGTAAGTGAGTATCATCATCCCCTTTTACAGCGTGCTAAATATGGCTAATATAGTTTTCGATATACCTCGCCAAAATGTTGCGGTGAAGGAACATAAAGAGCTCGCCTCGTCGGTCGGGGTGCCTCGTGCTGTTCATGGGGTGAGATTGGTGCCACCACCTGCACAAGATTATCATTTTTTATAAGATAATATTTCTACACAAAATGATACGGTAATACGCAGACTCAAACGTTGTAAGGTATGTCATTATCTTGATAAAAAAATATATTACGAAATAAATATTTTAAGGTAATAATCGTAATATATAATTGTTCTTGCCAATGGTGCTGCTGTAAGGAGAGGTCCTCCCTCCAATACCAAAGCTGATTTTCAAGGCCATTGTGATAACCCACTCTTCCGTCAACTCGGATGCATTCCTGTAACAATTTAATTTGTCAAATTAGTAACATTCTTTTTTTGTTTAAAAATTCGAAAAATGAATGTAGCAACTGACTTTCTTCTTGTGGTGTTTGTGTCCCTTCCCTTTGCTGTGACCTTGATGGTGTCCCTTCTTGTGACCCTTGTCGTGATGCCCCTTCTTATTATGAGCCTGGCGGAGTCCGTGGTGCTGCCTATACAATTTCATTGAGTTGTGGGCCTTGAGCAACTTTTGCTTTGCTTGGAGGACCTTGGCTTGGTCACCCTTCCGGGTGGCTGGTGGTTGCTGCTGCGGAGTCACAATGGGCTTCCCATCCAAGCCGATGTACTCCCCGCTGATTTCCGCGGACTCTGGAATGTCCCGGTACACCGTCGCTGTTTGGGTCGTTGTTGGTTTCGTTGTGGTTGATCGGGTCGTTGAGAGGACCTTTGAGATGCGGATGATTGTCGTGTTGCGAGGGACCAAGGAAATGGTCGTGATTGCTCGCTTGCTTCGTCGCTGCTTTGACAAAGCTCGGTACCTGTCGTAGTCGTCTTTGATAAGGTGAGCGGGGAGGAACAGGTCTGGCATTGCGTCCAGTGGTTGTGGAATGATGAGTCCGGTCATATCCGGTCTTTCCAGGGCTGCTGCGATGAGACCAAGGTACCAGATTTTGGGGTGGACCTTTTGCTTGTAGAGCAGGTCTTTTGCTAAGTGAACTACGTCGGCGGGGCTGTGTAGACCTATAAGGATTTTTTTACATTTTCATTAAATTTTGTACTCTTGTTTCTTGTGCGATATTGATTTTTTTTAAATTCAGGCAGTTTTACCAACAAAGAGCCTCTGAAGTTGAGTCCAAGCTTCGATATGCGTCGGACTCATGCTGTAGAAAAACTCGCCCTTCGGACACAGTTCCGAGATGTGACCAACCTCTCCAGAAAAGTCTTCTTCGCTCGAGCTGCTGTCACCTCCATCTAAATGGGCGCCTTTGAAGAGGTCGAAAAAGGCGAGCTGAAGTTTCCGGTCAATGGCTAAAACAATTACAATGACAATTTATTAATTTTCCCAGCAATTTTTACTGGAAATTATTGATCAAAGACTTAAGAGCCTTACGAGGAGCAGCGACAAAACGGCGACCTGCTTGGTACGTCCACTCTTTATGGGAAACTCGTTTCCCATTTGTTGCTTCACAAGTCAGCCTACAAATCAAAGCAGACACTTTGTAAATTTTATTTTTAATTAATTGTGTTTCAAATTATTTACTTTACACTTTCTTACTGGAGTATATCTTCCGAGCTGTAGAAGAGGTAGGACATAAACCTATGAAATGAAAAATTTAAAATGTAGCTCACACTTCACATTTTTAGGGCAAACTTTTTAAAAATCACATTTCTGAGCAACTCACAAGTAGACGCCCACAAAACTGATGACATTCAAGTAGTGCTCCTTGGGCACCTTAAACTTCTCCGCGAGCATCGTAAAATAATGTATGATTTTCGTGGGATGGAGCATAATGTCATTGTAGATTTCCGCAGGATTCATCTGGTCGTAATCTGAAGCTGCCACCGCGTGCTGTGGGTGCTGGACTTGCTCTAGTTGCTGGAGGTGGTTGTGTTCCACCGCAGGCATGTGGTGAATTTCTGAAGGCTGCTGAATCTGATTGTAGACGACACCCTCGTAAATCACTGGGGAGTAAGGGTCGTGATGACCTTGAAGTTGCTCCGGGGCAAAATGAGCCTGTTGTTGCGGAAGACCGTGATGATGACTTTGGTCAAGAATCGCTGTGTCCCCCGGAACCGAAGCTACCACCGGGGTAATAGCCAAGGCAGGCCCTTCGAAAAAGTATGCAGGTGGCTGAGCCACATGTTGTTGCTGTTGCTGGAGGTAAAGTTGCTGATTTTGGCTGAGATATGGGTTTTGAAAGTATGTCTGCCCCTCTTGTGGATAATGATAATGTTGCTGAGGTGGCACATGGTACTGCTGCTGAGGGGGCAAATTTGGCTGTTCTATTTGACCATTGTGACTCTGCTCCTGAATTGGTTGTGATCCGAGCTCAATTGAATTCTCCTCCGACACCGTTGAAGTTGAAGGGGACACGGTCACCACCGGCTTCCTTCGCCTCGACCTAATGTCCCCTCGACTCACTGCGACCTGCTCACTCTTACTCTCCGCCATTGTCTGCTGGGTGGTTGTCGTCGGTGGAGGAACAACCACCACGGAGCTCCTCCCATTTGACTTTGACTCCACGGCGACATTATCAAAAGCGTAGTCAGTCACAGGACCATTTCGATCAGCGATGATCTGATGTTGGTCACTCGGAACCGCGAGCAAGTCATGCTCCGAGTCGATGAACGCGTTTAAATTGTGATTTTGGTACAAACTACCCGGCGACGGCGACGACACCGGAGATACTGACTGGGAGTCACTCACAAAAATGTGGAAACTCCCGAGGACCACCAGGCAAAGGTGGAAATGTCTATGAACACTGAACATTTTGACACAAAAAAAGTTTCCGAGAAATTTTTTTTAAAAAATTCTTTATACACCTTATCACTTCACATTGTCGAGCCTCATATTTTTTAAAAGGATGATTCCATTTCAGGCTCAAGACTCGAACTAAAACGTGATAATTGTTGAGTCTCACGTATAGCTAGTCATCATCCCTCAACAAATCGATGCAGAGTGGAAAAAAAGGTGTAAACTGTTCATATCTCAAGCTTTCGTAATAATCCCCCAAAAAAATTCATACAATTTATGATTCCACCTTGTATCAAGTAGCTTAAGGGTGCTCTCTATTTTTTATTATTAAAAAACAACAACTGAGACAATACACATACAAAGATCCCTTAATGTGATCTATATTCGTGTACTTTTCCCATCTTTTTTTATGCACCACGACCTTTTTCAGTACTCTCGCTTTTTTAACACTATAATTTAAAGAGGATGGCACAACAATGATGATTACATGAGCGTATAATAAACATCGTTAAAAAATAGTGAACTTCCACATTTAGCCCAAAAATTTCACATGTACCTATTTGTAATTAGTGTAAAAAGTTCACTCCGCTGTGTGCGTGTGATATATGCATTTGATGTAAAAAAACGCGTTTTCCTTTTCATTATACACGGTGCTAACAAGATAATCAATGAGGCATGATCTCTCGATAAGACTTAAATGAACCTCTAGCTTTCATAACAGCTAATTGCTACCTTTGAAAGAAACCGTAATGGATCCCTCTAAATGATGTGCTCTATATAAAGTGTAACTCGTGTAAAACTAAATATTAAATTAATAAAGCCCAGGGTTAAGCACACATACAAATATATACAAGCTTGTATACCACTGTTTTATACGAGCTTTTCCTTTGATCTCCGCTTTAATTACAGGTGTGCACTTTGTTCAAAAAAAGTGGAGGTAACTCTAGATCTTGTAGCTGTATATATACCTGACAATAAAAAGCTAAAGTTCTTTGTGGTCACGAAGGCGTGGAAGAAAGGTTCAATTGAAAGTTAAAAGTGAAGATGCATTTTTTTCAAAAATGCTCATCACGGGGGTTCATCCCTGGGGTATTCTTCATATGGAGCAAAAAAGGGTGTGAAATCATCTAAATAACAAATGCTAATTTTGTTGTTATTTACTCTTTTTAAATGAGAAGAATATTATTTGAAATATATAATGCACGTGCGCTCAAATCCTGAGTTTAGAACTGACCTTGACCAATTATGAGAGGGAGAAGATTACAAGAGTGATATCAATTTTTTATTATTAAAATGCTTATCATTTTGTAGTTGCAGAGAAGTGCCGGTAATAATTACAGGTCTTTGGGAAGAAAGGGATGTTGAGTAAGATATTTTGTAGAGAGAGTGATGTGTTTGCGCTTATCATTGAGGAACCGATAGAGCATATAATTATTACTGCATTTCGGATGAAAGCTTGCGATAAAATGGTAAATACACATGAAATAAAGGAAAGCATGTGCGTGGATATTGATATTTGTGTGATTGCTTAACTGCCTCGTGTTAAATGAAGAAGTACCTCTATTTCGGCAAGAATGCAAACCACTATAATTATTTCTGTGAAGAATCAATTCTTGATGAGTAATAAGTTTGCTTAGTTGCTTAGTTCAGACTATGGAGAAAGCTGTCGATGAGGTGAATGAATTTATATTGCAGCCAACTAGTAGACTTTGACGTGAGGTTAACGTTTGATATTGTAATCAGATTTTATTTTTTGGCCACGTGTCACAGATTCTTTAGACTTGGCTAGTGTAGTAGTCGATAGAGGTTCCGTTTTCTAGACGGATGTAATTCGTAATTCCTCCCGGAACCCAGAGTGAGTTGAGAGACAACTCCAAGACTCGAGAACCTCTCATCCAACCCTTCCAACCGCCACCGTGTCCGGACTGACGGTTGTAGCAGAGGGACATTGTTTGGTAGTTGCAACACCAGCCATTTCCTATTGACATCGGTGAAACGCATTTTAGAAAATGACCCAAAGAGTAATATGTTTAATACAAAGAAAATCATCATCTTTGAAAATGACCAACAATAAATTGTTATGGTAAGAATGTTGATGTACAAACGCTTCGTTAATTCCTTACCGTGATTGTGGCCAACGAATGAGGCTCGAATCGTTCCAGCAGCGAGGAGGGCGTCCATGAAGCCAGTGTCCCTCTCTTGAGGGGTGACGATGTCATCTAAAAAAAATATTTTCAAGTAGTTAAAAATTTATACATAAACAGGTTTATTATGCTGGAAATTGGAATAGATGTGAATAGAAAAAAAATTGTGGAGATTGTACTACGACAACTTTCGGACAAGATTCTTTTATGCTTACCATGTTGACCAGGACATTCCGGGTGGTCCTCGATGGCCTCATGTATTGGCTTGTAGGGATCCCTGGTGAAAGACATTTTGTAAATGCCGAGAAGCAGTAAATCTTATGTTAATGTACATTACATTAGTGTTATTGATGATTACGTGGGATAGTGGAAAAATGCCAAGCCTGGCACAGGCCCCCAAGTCGCATTCATTCTTTCCACGTTGACCTTGAACCAGTCCACCACAGTTTCGTGGACATACGCTGAAATCCCTCCGGACGAGTTCCTTCCACCGCGACTGTCAAAGAACCAGAGGACGAGAGCAGGTGTGTCATTGGAGTCCTCAGAGGGGTAGATTGGGACATAGAAGTTGGTCGTGCCGATAAGACCAGGCTCTCCTTGTTGCTACGCGTGGATATGCGTTTAATTTAATTAATTAGCGAGTGAGAAATTGCTCAACGCGGAGTTTGCATTGATTATTACTTGTAATTTCCTTTTACGACTGGCTCCAACAATTGGTCCATCGTCTCCGTCCCATTTGGATACATCACTTCGGCGGACATGAGATCTCCGGTGAACACGACAAAGTCTGGCCTCTCCCAGTCGAGAATGTCGAAC
This sequence comes from Alloscopus bannaensis, assembly GCA_027743745.1. Taxonomy (NCBI): domain Eukaryota; kingdom Metazoa; phylum Arthropoda; class Collembola; order Entomobryomorpha; family Entomobryidae; genus Alloscopus; species Alloscopus bannaensis. The sequence continues at coordinate 5,937 of JAHZMW010003679.1, read as the reverse complement.
ATCACCTTGGTCGACTTCACGTCCTGCTCAGGGCCCCAATCTGAACCGGCACCTTCGCCATAATGCCTGGTCAACGAGATGCGAATTTTTTATACAACAAACATCTTGAAGCAATATATTAGTTACATAGCTGAAAGCTTCCTTACAGATCCGTGAACGTGACAATTTTGAAGGTCCCATTTGAGGTGAAATGAACCCTAGGGCGTTCCGGATTTTGCGCAACCATTGTTTCCAACACTCTTGCCTGGGAAGCGGCAACTAGAGTGACAACGGCTAGTGCGAACAAATATTGAGATGCCATTTTCGCTACTGTGCTAATTGCAGGCTTGTCGATTTACCAATGGCAAAGAAAACCGTAATTGGTTTCCCATTTAAGGAGTGCTGGATTCCGAGAGCGATACTCTGACTGATAACGTAAATGAGTGCCACTTCATATCATCACAATCTCTCAACACATTATCTGATGATCCTGTGTAAATATGATTGAAATGAGACTTTTGGTACACCAGCATTCATCATCGTGAAATAAAGCATTGTGGCAGTTGTCAGAATATTGACATGGCATATTATTCAATATTTAAGCGTGTAATCTAATTGCATACATCGAGTGCGTGTCGCCTTTCAAAATTAAGCTTCATCGATCTCCGGGCTGACATATATCTACGATTTCGTGATTTCATGATCGACAGCACTACATTGTGTAAGTCACTGTCAGGGTTTTATGTATCATTTAAGATCATTCTTCTCTCACGCGACACGCACTCTAAAATTTCTGCCGTATTTCATTTATGCCCTGATACAATTTCGTCGGGTCACGGCCAGGACTCAAATGAGAATAGAGTTTTTAAAAACAGATTTTCACATTTTATAATTCCCAAAATTTATTCAGTTTACAACAAACAACAACAACAACGCATATTATTTAGCAAAAAAAAGCTAAATTATTACACCGACATATCATACATATAATAGCATAGCGTAAAATGTAACACAATTATTTTACAGACGTAATAGGAATATTTTTAGATTACATATCAATTTGTAGTAATCCATCGACTGTAGAATAAAGTGTAAGTTTTAAAAAACAATCAAAAAATTGCTACCAACACTTCAGCAACAAATCGCTAGCCACTTTAATAATCACATATATTGATTTACGCAAATTTCATATATTTAAATGTACATACAAGAGTGTGTATTTGTATGTATATATTTTTTTTTACAAAGTAACGCGTTACATTTAAATTACGTAAAATGATTACAACTTGAACACGTACGCAGACTCTCAAAAACTCATATAAATCTTTTCATACAAATTACCGCCGTAATTTTCGTCAGTTGTGTTTTCCTCACTAATAATACTCTCTCTCTAGACACCCTACTTTTTTTTTACAAATAGTCTTCATAATAATTGATCATCTAAAGTTCTGACCTTAATTTAACGCTATCCATCCCAAGACGAGAAAAAATCTATTTGTTCACAGTCCACCAAGTTTTTTTTAGTAAATTCATAGCAGAAATAGTAATGGTGCGCGCAAATGTGTGTGTGCAAATCTCACTTTAATCTTTTTTGGTACACAAAGTATTTCGACTTTTCTGGTAGTAGTTTACAAAAGCGGATATTGTAGTGGTAAAGTGCATCAATACATAAACAGTAAAATGAAGTGCAGTATTTTTTACTAGATCTTCTAGAGACTTGCGAAGAGTGCTAATGGATTCTTTTGAACTCGTTTTTACTTTTCAAAGTTGTAGCAACAAGCGTATACAAATTGCGAGAAGTGGAAGAAGGTGTGGAGTGCCAAAAATCTAGTCAATGCACAGATTTTATAGTTTTTATGCACACGTTTAGAAAAGAGGATATAATGTAAAAAAGGGTTTCGATTTCAGCAATCATCATCGTTCATATAATCCTAAACACGTGTAATGTAGAGCATTGCTAATGGTCTCTTGAAGAAACGCTGTACACATAAATCTCTGATACTCTAAGTAATTACAGTGTACAATTTGAATACCTAAATATGATGAAAAGTACTTTTTGCGGATGGTCTTTAGGCGAGTTGGTAATTGAAACGGTTCAGACCTAAAGTTCATACGACTGCCACACAGTAACAAATACAGTCTTCTTGAGTTCATTCTCTCTCTTTATGAAAAAAGGAGAAATAATCTACAGAGAAATTATCAAATTTGGTATTTTTTTGGTTATTTGCACACACACGTGTAATATATATGTTTTATATAGTATTTCTGACAAAAAAATGATCACAAAACTTGATGCCTAGTCTATATGTTTGCATATTATCTAAAAAAAATGTAAGAGTTGAGGTGGTGAAGGAGAAAGGCAGTCGCAGTCAAAAATTTTGAATCCTCAATTTCAAATTGAATTCCACCGTTTCCAGTCAAAATTTGTCATCAATTTTATATATAGAATATATTATTTTTTGATTGTTTTCTCTGGCTGTGTGCATGTAAAGATTGTGTTGAAAGTGAGTTGCGGAAAGTGCACAATTTTACTTTGGGATGACAATAGGTGAAAGGTACAAGGTGCGATTTGAACAATCTAGGTTTTTACAATCCTATCTACAGTCTAAAAATAATATTTTGCTAAGTTTTGCAAATCTTGCTGTAAATGCGATGATTACATTTCTCACAAGATTTCTTCTAATTATACAAACCAAACTTTGTTGTCCGCACCCTCGCCCTTCGAGTCGTGGGGAAAGGGTTGAAATTTTTCTTTTGAGTTCCACCTCCACCATTGCTTGCACCACCTTGGGTGGATCCATTCGAGGTGGATCGAGTTAATGACTTTTTCCTCACAGACTTGGTTCGACCTCCACCTCCGCTGCTGCCTCCGCTACTGCTTCTCCGCCTCGATGGAGCTGGGGTGGTGGTGGTGGTGACGACAGTGACTCCGATTTGGCAATTATTTGTTGGTGCGGCATTACTGCTCCCACTACTGCATCCAGATGAGTCCTGATGCTTCAGTCCTGCCTTGGAGCAGTGATGAGGATGATGATGATGACTGTCGGAGGTGGAGCTGTCCTTTCTGGTTAGCGAGTTTTTCGAGGAGCAAGTCGGCAAGCCCGAGTCCCGATCCGAGCTGTCCTCCTCTTTAAAGTTGGACAGCTCCGGAAAGCCGGTGGAGTAGTCGGAGGAGGAGCCTTCGTCAAACTCGAGGTCCTCGTAGTCCTGATCATCGTCCTCGACTATCATCATCCCCGCCCCGGACCCATTCTCAGTCATTGCGAGCTCATAGGCCGGCTTCAGTTTCAATCTCTGGAGGATCGCAATGTTTTGCCGGATCACGGCATTGATCTCCTCCGTCGTTTGGCATTGACAGGGACACGCTGTCGTGGGAAAAGCGGGAGAGGTACATGCATGATGATCGTGGTCACAACTGTGATCTCGAAGTCCTTCAATGAGCTCAGTGTCAGTCATGGTGACCACCTCGGTCTCATCACCCCCGTTTGAGTAGGCCAGGAGGAACTCTTCAGGCTCGGCGGGGCTCACCGGGAAATTTTTGGGTCGAGGTGGAATCGCAATGTCCTTCGGGGGTGACGCCAATGAAGAACTTCGCTTGGTCGGAGACATCTTTGTCTTGGTGAGATCAGGGCTGAGAATAGGACTGACGAGACAGTTTTGCACGCTCTTCGAAGTCGCACCAGGTGAGGTTTTGGTGTAACTGAAGCTATTTTCAACTCCAGCATTCGCATTGCCGTCCTCAGCTCCGCAACCTTCATTTTGCATGAAGGAGTCCAACTGCAAAAAGTCTGGCGTCTTCAGTGGCGTAAATGGCTTGATTGGACTGATCTGATTGCAATTGGACAGGTCCAACGTCAGGTTCGCGGACCCCTTTCTTGAAGAGTTTTGACTCTTCTCACTCCCATCACCCACTTGAGTCTCGTCCTCCTCAAAGAGGATGTCGTCCGTGTTGGAGAACTCGGTGTCAAAATCCGTTGACGTCAAGTCAACATTCGAAGTCTTCTTCAGAGTCATCATAAAGTGGCTCACGGAATCCGCAATCTCCTCCGAGCTCTGCCTCCAAGGGCTCCTTCTGCTGTTCATTTCTTCCTCCAGCTCCGGAGGTGACCGTTGGAGTACAGGACCATCGACACAAATGTCGGGAATGTCAACACTCGACAAGCTACCAGACTTGGAATGTCGCTTAGAGTACGAGCTCCGCCTCGACCTCGGGAGGGAATCTCCTCCCAATGACAGCGGGGTCGTTGGCAAAGGGCTCAGAGGGCTTTTAACAAGAAGTGGACTCATCCCTCCGTGTCCTCCCTCTGAGAGTGAGCTGAGGGAGTCTCTGGGGCTCAGAAAGCTTTTTGGAGTAGGAATTGGAGTCAACTTGAGAGAGCTCTCTAAAAAGAGGTCATCCTGGTAGTGATGATTCGAAGAAGGGAAGTTTCTCGGAGAGCAAGGATTCATGGGACTGGGCAACGGCGACCTTTCAAACTCCGGCAGTACAAGACTCTTTGGGTCGATTGTTGTGTTGCAGGAGTTGAGAATTCGGAGATTTTGGAACTGGAGCTCGCAAATCCGCTTGCTCAAGTTTTCATAAAAGCTGTCGCTCTTTCCGAGCCGCGAAATCTCTTCGAGAAAGTGTTGGCTGTCATTTGTATCCAAAATTTTGGGACCACCTGGACTCCTCTTGCCGGACTCGTCGTTGGTGTCTGAGCTGTGATCTTCATGGAGCGACAATTTCTCGTTGTAATCTCCGCCGTTTGGAATATAGCCGGAATCTTCTGGAGAGGCTTCATCCTCTCCGGGAGACTTACTCTCTTCACTTGCCGCCCGAAGTGGAGGCAGTCCTAACTTGTCGGATTGCTCATTGTCGCCGTTGACAATTGTCTCCCCGGAACCCGAAGGTGGGAGACAAATAGGATTGTCAATTTGACTCAAGTCGCTCTCCGCGTCCTTCGGCGGTGGACACAAGGAGAGATTCGACTTGTTCGACTTCAGCGATACGGAACCCGGAGACTCAGACTTTTTCTTGGCCTTTTGCTTCTTCCACCTGTTGTCCGTCTCACTCCAAACTCCTTCGCTGTCGGAGGAGTCGCTCATGGAGGAGTTCGAGTCACAAAGCTCTGTGTCGCTCGAGCTGTCCGTGTGACTGGAAGCGGAGGCCGTTCTCCGCCGACGGAATGCTTTGCTCCGAATTTTCGGAGCTGCTTTGTCCCAAGTCATTGTAACCTGTTTAGACTTTGTTCCTTGAATAGGCCCTGCAGGAGCTCCACCTCCAGCCACAGCGTTGTTGGCGTTACCATTCAAAGTGTTGCGAAGATTGTTGGAGCGTGTATTATTAAGATTGGCGGTGTTCAGATTGTTGCCCCCTTTGCTCCCACTGCTGGCCCTTCGCATTTTGACTTTAGTGTTCACCACCTGCTTCTTCATCGTGGGGGCGACAAACAACGAGTTGGACCGCTGTCCAGGAACTCGGACTCGGGACGCTTCCAGACCTCTGAGAATGATTGTGGTTGCCTTTTGCCTATCTTTCATGGCGGCGTAGTGCCGTTTGAGGTTGTCCAGCTCGCGCTTCGCGAGAAAGAAGGACTTGTATGGAGTGTCCTGCTGGATCAGAGCTCGTTGCTGTTGGCGCAGTTCAGCGAGTCCTGGGAAGGGGAAAGGACCGACGGAGACGACACACTGAAATCCAGAGAAAAGCAGAGTTGTCAAATTTAAACGTACCTAAAACTCTTTCCCACTGCATCTTACATGTACTCTTCATTAGGTAAGAATGTCCACCAAAAAGTGTCAGCATCAAGTTGTAATCCTTGAATGAAACTTCATATTTCGTGCAAATCCGGCAAAGATAATTTTTCTCTGTTCCCATTTCCTGTTTCTACAAACCAATTGCTATGCTATTTTCATTCTTCATCAAATTACCTTCACCAACGCGTTGGGGTCCATCAGTCCAAACTCGAGCATTTCCCGTGT
>JAHZMW010003678.1:0-10254 GCA_027743745.1 Alloscopus bannaensis | reverse complement strand
CACACAGACTACAATGAAGGCTTCGTCTTCCCAATGGCGATCCCCTTATGTACCGTTATCGTGGGGAAAGCTACTTCCACAGGGAAAATCCGATTGCTCACATTATCCGACGTGGACAGCGACAAGAAAGTGGAATTCGACGCACCCACAGAGTCCTCAAGGCTCACTCAAGGAACACCAAAGTGGGCCAACTACATGAAAGGTGTGATTGAGCACTTTCCAACCACAGTACCCGGCTTTGATGCCACCGTTGTGTCAACAGTCCCTCTGGGAGGGGGGTTATCAAGCAGTGCGTCACTTGAAGTGGCTACCTGCACATTTCTAGAAACTCTGACGGGGAAAGAGTTATCTAAAGTTGATAAAGCTCTGTTGCATACTGTGATGCTCGACAAGGTCAAGGCTGACACCGACGATGTTGTCTTCCTTGTCGTGAATTCTAACGTGAAGCACCAATTGACAGGGAGCGAATACCCGCAAAGACGAGCTGATTGCTTCGAGGCAGCAGAGAAACTGGGTCTCAAGAGTTTGCGAGATGCAACAATCACGTCCTTGAGAGACAATCGGGACAACTTGGGCGAAAGAGTGTATCAACGGGCTTTGCACGTCGTGAGTGAGAACGAGAGGTGTCTCAAGGCCAAGGAGTGCATTGCCAGCGGAGATATTGAGGGATTAGGAAGGGTTATGTATCAAAGTCACGTGTCCCTCAGGGACCTCTACCAAGTCTCCTGCCCTGAGCTGGATCAACTTGTCGATATAACTATGCAAGTTCCAGGAGTGTTCGGGAGTCGAATGACTGGAGGAGGATTTGGAGGCTGCATTGTGGCCGCAGTTAAAGCGTCTCAGGCCGAGGCTGCTATTGCTGAAGTGAATAAGAAATACACGAAGAAGGCCACAGCCTACATTTTTACTGCGAAGCAGGGTGCTAGTGTCGTTAAGATTTAATGGTGGCCCTTTATAGGCTCATAAATCTATGTACAAATACATAGGCAACTTCAGCAATACTATAGTGCAGGCTACACCTTTTCCCTTCAAGGAGCTACAGAAAGTAAGTCTGAGAGATTCTGTAGTTGTACGAAATGGTGTTCAAAGTAGCGTAACCCATTGTAATTAAATGTAGACTTGATAGCCTGGTCCGTTCGAGCAGAACGAACTAATTACAGAGTCTAGTATTTACAAAACTTTATTTTCAGATGAAGAGTACAACAGTGGGGAAGTATGCGGTTTAGAATTGTAATTTGGAATTGTAAAATAACTCTGCAACTGTACTTTCACGTAATAAAAGCTTCAATCAATGTAACGGTCCGTGTAAAACTTGACAGGATTGAGGTGGCATTTAAGTGAAATAACGTTCTTTGTTTCTTTTGCATATCACTCCATTTTTCATGTCTCCAATTGATGCTTTCACATTTCTCTCCGCATAAAACCGCAAGCTGAGGTTTGAACACAAACCGGCTTTCGGAAGACATGAAATGTCAATGTGCTGGAAGGAGACAAAATACCTACTTGTTTTCTGGCTGGAGATTGCTCCCGGGTCACCACACATCCCACACACTTCCCAAAGGAAATGAACGACACGAAGAAGATCTCTATTGAAAAATACTCTTCCTTTCAGAAAATTTGTCAGATTGACTCCTAGTCTTTTAGGCGCATAATTTCCGTTTATACCGCGAGTGTGGGTGGAAATGGGCTTAAAAGACTGTTGCAAAACTGCTCGATAAAAGAGCAGTAAAACAAATACCAGTCAAAACCTTTTGTTCTGTCCATAATGCACACGAAATGCATAAATGTATAAGCCTTCATACATCTTCAATACTTTTATCTATAACTTGTGCAAAAAAAGTTATATACATGAAGTTATATATATATCACATTACGCTTAATGCAATTCAACGCATAAAAAGAAGTCAAAGCCCTTCTGAGTTCGTCTGTGACTCGACATTCTCTCTCAAAAGTCGTACCTCTAATAACTTCAGACTATAAAGCAAATGCTTTGTTTTTCACTTAGAATCCCTTGAAAATTGATGTGTATGGTTGTACATTTAGCTTATAAAACCGTTTCCGGTGCAGGTTGACAATAACTATTTCCAACCTCGTTTTCTCGAGTTCTCACAAGAGATGGACAAAAAAACGTCACTCTTACGACGTCTTTTTTTGTTGTAAGAAACTCCTTAGGAAGCGAAACCCCCACTTACGCCATCATATATTACAACAAAAGTCTGGTATAATTCTAGTATTTTACGAACCCGCCGCCATTCTCTCCGTCCAGGAAATTAGTGTTTAAGACTACGAGAAATAGCGTGAGATGTGCTGAAACAAGTTGAAGACCGTATTTAAAGTGAGGAATGCTACAAGAGAGCAAACAAGGAAATGTGAATGATGTGTGGACTTTCATGTTCCAAGAGGAAATAAAATTTCACATCAAACAAGAAGTTGTGGCAATATCCCAACCATTTTCCCATTGAACATCGGAGTACACTTGTAAAGATATTTTCCCTTTTCATGTCGGCTTCTTCACTTGATCGTGCTCCATTTTTTTGCTGAGAGATAGAGAAAGACATTTGAGCGAAAAACCTCGGGTTGTGGGCTAGCCACACAAGCCTGTCGCGCAAAAACCGGTCCATTTTTTCAATACGACCAAAAAAAGCAACCAGAGCGGTATAAAAAAGTATTGCCTGCAGTCTCTTTAACTACCGCAGAGAAGAAAGCACAATAAGAGACTAAAGGCCAATGTAATCTCTTATACAGCTTTTCTCATATTATAAGTGTTCCTCTGGTTGACTGTTACTTTTCTAGAAAGCCACCATATTGGATGATTTTTTTCTTCACCCATCCATTTCCAAACGAGTCTCTTAATGACCACACTATACACCACACACATAAGTGAATAAAAAGCGGAGGGACTGGTGGTGCGAAATTTATTGAACTTTGGTCCTTCCTTCCTTGTGCTTCCGACTTGTTTTTCTGATTTTTTCCCTTCTGGGAATTATTGCTCTTTAAAAAATGCGAGAGAGTAGAGGGAAGTGATGGTATTGGGATGTTTGCTCTGTGATGCAATCTCTCAAGTTTCCAGTTCATTCTGTACACAATCGATTAAGCATTACTCACCAGGAAAGCGGTTGGACACGACATGAAAAGTTTACACAAGATTCGTGCCAAGATATGCGTACTACTTTATGTCCTAGTTGAGCGAAATGATATAAGCCATCGGAGAAAAAAATGGATGAAAAAGTAGTCAGCACTCTGGTTTGGGCAGTTTTATTGAAATTGATTTCTGGTTCTGATTTCATTAGAATTGGTGGTCTTTCTCCGAAGTTAATGATGTCGCACATGATTACAATTCTCTGGAATTGATTGACTTTCACACGTATCTCTTAAAGATTGCAGTATTTTTTTCTAAGAAGTTACGTTTACTGTAACTTTCTATTTGCTCACGATTTTATCTTTAGTTTAATGAGCACTGCAAAATGATTATGACTTCGTGAGATAGTTAGAGGAGCTCAGCAGGAATCTAATCCGACTGGATTGAACATGACATGATGCAGCCAAGATTTCCTTTTAAATATCAACTAATCTTGATGGCCACATTACAAACAATTTTCTCACTCCAAAGTTTAATGTCGCCAATCGGGTTTCAAAGTGAATTTTTACATTAAAACAAAATTCCTAGATCAGAAAAGATAAAGAATACCTTGTGCCACAGTAAAAGTAGAACAATCCCGATTATTTTTCTAGTAGCACGATTACTCCTGCAATTTCTCATGGTTTTAGATTATGCGTCTCTATCTTATGTCAGCCGAAAATTGTCAACTTGGCTACTCATGCGTTTCGAAATGTAATGATAATGCGCTCCGAGTAAGCTTCTAAAAAATACGCGATGCAAATGCAAATACAACACTTTCATGGCTCACGTTCAACACTTCTAAATAGTGTGGCCCTATTTCACAACTGTACTTCATGTGCACAGCTCGTGTGCAGTAGTCGCCATTTTTTGCAAAATGTTTAGCTCTTGAATAAATACTCTTCTGAGAAGACCATTCATGCAGAATGATGCATCTCAGTGTAAATGTAAATGTACTTCTTTTTAGCACAAACCCCGCTTTAGTGTCACCAGTTTACTATTTAATCTGTTGAATTTAAATCTGATAACATCTGCAAGTACCTACGTAGACACACATATTTTTACCATGAAAGTAAGTTTGCGGACACAATGATGGCAAGATTCTCCTGCTACGATGCGTACATTAAAATCCGCTTCTCCCGGACATGCTCGTCGACTAAAATGCAAAATCATAATAACGGTTGAGATGTGTTGTTCTTTTTGACAAACTTTGCATTTTTCACACTTGAAAAACTTCTTACTCTCTTCTACTTTGTTATACGAGAGATTCATGGCACGCTTCCTCAATGCTTATAGTACACCTATAACACCTAGCGTATAGGTTTCACTAATGTCTCCTCACTCGTAAAATAATAGATTCATGACATCAAAAGTTATGGTGTTGGTCTTCATTTGAGACGACTCTCCCAAAATTGCGAACAGTTTAAACTTCATCCTTTTATGTGTGTAGGAACACACAAAAGAAGGAGTTCTCATCAAAAACACGTCTCTCATTATTCGTTGAATCAGACTACAAGAGTAAGTGCGAACAAAAGTAAACCCGTTCTGCACACATAAAGAAAAGTATTTTTGGGTTGTAAATTCCCAGGACAGTTATCCATGAATTTTGAATTCTTTTGTGTAACTCTCCAATTTACATCCCATTTTCTCGCTTGTGCTCAAAAACTGCCGTCTTTTATGTCGAGCGTGTTTTCAGAGTTCTCACATTGTCTCCCATTCATCTCTTGCTCACATGAGAGACGCCACAGAGAGGAAGAACGGTGGTGGAGGAATTTCTGCAAAAATTTTCCCATCGCCTCTCATCGTTTGTACGCGTACCCAATTGTAATTCATTTAAATTTCGATGTATTTTTTTACAAATGAAGGAACATGCCACTCACACGCTGTACTCATACTGCACTGATTGTGAAATTCAATTTAGGTTGAGGGATGTAAAGTGGTGTGTAAAAATGTTCAAATGTGTCTTTAGATACTTCAAAAAACTATCGCATCTTCGTCTATTACAAGGTAAGAATATATTACAACAATTAGCTCGAACCAAAACCGCGGACCTAAGGTTTAAACTAGCCTAAATTCCTATTTAAAATTTCTTTCCAACCTTTAAACCACACACTCAAATTTAATACCTTTTTTACTTTTAAAAGCTGCCAAAAATGAAAGACCTCTTGGTCCAGCTTTTAATAAGCATAAAATTATGATGATTAGTCCTTGTGACGCGACTCCACAAAGAATTTAATAACGGCCCACTCATATACAAACTGGTAAGATTCCTCTCTTTCTTCACATCAATTAAGGGAAGTTTTGCCGAACTAGAAAGTAAAATGTGATTACAGTGTAACATAACTCGTACACAAAACTCTCCGTCGTAATTAAACCATAATGACTACATGCTGTGTGTTGTCGATTTTTTTCTCCTTCAAAACTAACACCACCAACAACAACCCTTGATGTCTTGCCGAAGAGGATGATGATGACAAGTTGTACACTTTTATTCTCATTATTTCTCTACACAACATAGGGCATCGCTGAAAGACCTCACGTACATAAAAAAAGCTTTTTTGTGTGAGCAAACCAGGGATGTGTATGACTAAAAAGCATGTTTGAAGACGTGCCTGAGTCGAAAAAAAGTTCTAAATTTCTACATGTACATTCACATTCAGTCACACGGGAGAGTGATGATTCCCATTGATGACGCTGCTGAAAGATGAAATAATAGGGTTTAATGAAGGAGAAAAAGAAATGAAGGTTCAACTCAGCGAGGAAGCGATTGAAACTGAAATGAGGAGCGTTTTTCGGAACTTTTTGTTCCTCCAAACAATGTCGTACATTAAAAGTTTTCTCCCTGAAGACTCCACCAAGTAAGCGCATTTAGGAAATGCACAAGTTTTCACAAGCCTCAAGTGCCTTATTCAGAATAAAGAGACAGGAGGAATTGCGTCTCTCACGTGTGCTATTATGATGTGCCGTCCTCAACTAGACGTAATGTAATCTTTTAAAGGCAAATTTGAAGTGGCAACAATCGCGGCCATTCATTTTCGAGTGTGTATTTGTGTCTTTTACTTGTTGAAGTGAGGAAATAATTACATTTTCCCTTCTCACTCATGATGACGATGAGTCTCAACAAGTACTTGCCGATTAGTGGGCATTCACCAGGACAAAGAAGATGACCACCGTAGATCTGCAGTCGTCACGCAATCATTCTCTTTCAAATGTCCATATCCAACGAGAATATTAGTTTGTAAACTCTGTGACAATATAATTCAGCTACGCGAACGTACGAGTTATTTTTTGCACTGAGTGGGTCAATTGTCTCTCAGCAGGATGTCATTAAGATGCAAACCTGTGAAAATCAGTCTTTGATGCTGTGCACAGAAGAGCAACCTCGAGACACATTGGCGTACGTAAAAAAGCACACATACCCACATTATCTCTGTCGATTGGATGCTGTCGATTTTCGGAGAATGTCCTCAGGTTTGATACAATAACGCTAGAAGCATGAAGAATGGAATTGTTATTGTGGTCAACGCATTTATCAGTGATGAGAGATGAATAGAAAAGGAAATCTGATCCTATTATTAGCCTTTGGAGGCACATAAGCTCGTCGTGCCTTCCCACACGCTTAGAGGTAAATTGACAAATCAATCATTCAAGTAGCGCAAGTGTATCACATACTCTCAAAGTTTGAAAAAATAATTGCAGAAGAAGCCTTCGAAACTGCAAAACTTGATGTCATCTTGGTATTAAGCACCACGCGTGTGAAATGGCGTGAGATCAACTTGGCGCGTCCACGTGCAATGTGCATTTTAAAGATTGCAACGTGAATCAGGACAAGTGACAACTTGTCACTGTGTGTAAATGACCGTGTGAAGAAAAGGAATGATTGAAGAGGACATTGTCTCTTGTGCCTACGTACGTATTTAACGTATCAAAAAGCGTACGGTGAGATGAAGCGTGAAGATTGATGAGAATACGTTTCGGATTTTGGGAATTGAGCTGATTGCAACGAAAATGCAGTCTATTTTGGGATTTTGTGGGAATGATTAAGTGCATACGTAGTGTAATTGCGAATTGTACAAATACAGCTTAAAGGCACAAATAGTTTGCGGCTGTTGTTTGTGTGGTCTTCTAAAATTCCATAATTGTGACCATTCCTTGTTAAAAAGGTTCTCCACGAAAGTTGTTAGTGATACGATAATAACAAAACTTTCACATTCACAACCTCATGACAAGTCTCATCTCTAAATTTTTTACACCTTTTTTTGTTGCATTTCCATAAAAATTTGACGCTAAAAAATCTTCGCACATTCGTAGTTCACACCTACAAAGGGACGTCGAGTTGGATTCGAGGATGATTTGAACAATCACCATAAATACATTACCCCATTTACCTCTTCGCTTGGAGCAAAAATATTTGTATGCATCTACACGATCTACACAATACACGTAGTCTCACACTCTGAAAAAAGATTAAAGCTTTCAGTATAACAATCCATGGGAAAATTCTTGTGCTTCACAAATGATGAAAGAGATCGCGAGGAGAAGCAGCATGAGAAATTCTTTTTTTCACCTCTTCTTCCTAATGTGACGCGCTGTCAGACTCGAATTTAGCATTTCAAAGTGTGACGAACTCGAGAAATTTGTTGGGCGAGGATTAGTCATTAACCTGATTCTTTACATATTGTAATATTATAGACTCAGTTTGAGAAACAGTTTGCAGTGGGATTCACACACAAAAACCAATAATTCAGAAGACTCAGTTGTCAAAAATTGAAATCAACTTCCTCAAAAGTCTCCATTGAGGAAACATTGGAAAATTCTCCAATGATGCGAGCACTAATGTACCATAATGCTGATTTGATGTATTTTGTGTGCGGATATGTAACCAGCAATAAATCGCTTACCTCAAATCTCCAATCGATTTAAAGTAAATGCAATTTATGTCGAAATTTATTTTAAAGTATGACTGCATTTTTTTTCTCTCCCACCTATTTTAAAGAGACATGATCACTTTTCACAAAGTGAGTGAGTGATCGTGAAGATCCGATTATAGGAGGCGTTTCAATCTCCTAACACGTAATAATAACATCAACGAAAATGAAAGCCTTTTTCTCTCAGCTTTCTTTGCTGTAAAATTTTTGAGGTAATAATGGCGAAACTTGTATCGCAATCTCTCATCATTAACATTTTCACTGTAGCATCATCTTCAATTTTCGTATCATGTCTACATGTATGTACGCTCGTCATGATGAACTGTATAAAATTTTTCACTCTCGTCATCATGGTTCACTCTTCATTTCACTTGCAGAATGCAAAGGAAGACGATGGAAGTGGCAAGCCCTTTTGTTGATGTTGATGATTTATGCTCACCTTTATCAGTCACTGAACATTTAATCGATTCACGCATTGATTTCTTCTCCCCGTCGAGTCATAACTTGGGGCTGTTTGCAAGAGCAGTTAATGTGCATTGAAACGGATTTAATTCAATTTTTCACCTCGTTCACGACATCCCAATCAAGTCATGATCGACAGGTTTGTGCATCATCGATGATTTAATGTGAAGGTGCGCCAGCCTACCTCGAGTTTCGAATTCTCCGAGTTGTACACACATCATCTTCACTTTTTCGCTCGATTTCGTGCGAACATTGCAATGCGAAGGTTACAAAGTTGTGAATACTGCCACATTATGCATCCTTCTTGGAATATGCCTTTAAGAAAAATAGTCCTTCAAAAATCCCTTTTTAGACACGTCAAACGGGATGCGGTGGTTAAATTAATTTAAAAGAGTGAAGGTTTGCCATTTTGATTTTGGATGTATCTAAAGGTGTGTGATTGTAAGCAACAACTGTTTTCATCAGGAGTACGCCTGCTAGATCTACCGAGCTTTGAGAAGTACTTCCTGAAAAAGGAGAATAATGTGCAACTCGAAGTGAGTGAGTGCTTGCGTCGGTATAAAGTCTTAAAAACTGAGCTCTGATTAACTCCAGATATCATACTGAGATATTGTTTGTGTTACGGTTACCCAAATACTATAAAAACAGAAGTAGCTTCATAACAAGAGTAAATCAGCGTGTCTCATCTTTCCTGCAAAAAAAACATCCGACAAAGCACCGCTACCCGATTGTTGCTGTAAACCAGTCAAAAATATAATTGACGACTCTCAGAGAAGGAATAGGTGATAATAATGCCTACCTGTGCGGTCTACTCCGTGTAATTCAATTATGTAAAACGCCTTTCGGGAACGGAGCCGCTAGTCATTTATATGTTAGAGTTCTAGTTTAAATTTAGATGAGCTAATTGGTTGGGTTGGGCTTGAGCCATGTCTTCTTTGATTATTATTAGCTGTACAGTTCTCGTCTTGCGCTCATTGATGTAGATGACGAGATTAGTTAAGAAGTCTGAATCAAAACGGAGAGGCCTTTTTTAATGGAGGCAAAAAAGGCGTATTACTTTTGAGAGGCACACACGTTTCATTTGCATGCGTTGCACACTCTCCCCTAAAAATTGAATTGAAGTGCAACAGTCTCCATTCAACTCGTTTTGCTCGTGTATTCAAAATTTTGATTGCGAGCTTCAAACATTTCACATTATTTTCTGCGTAGTCATTCCATAAAGACGAGGATAATCGTCGTCATCATAATTGTTCAAGTGCTCTGAATAAACTCATAATTTTGACTGCTACTCTGAGGAAGCTACATTGAGATGAAGAAAGACAACCACGCAATCAAACGAAGGAAACACATTTTTGCTTCTTAAAAGTCATCATACCGCTCCTAATCAATTCATCTAGAGTGGAAGCATGAAGTCAAAAGTACCATTACCAAAAAAATATGAGCTCCACAATGCAAAGCTCGCCTACTAAACACTTTGTTTCTAAACGGAGGCCTTATACGTATCAAGAAAAGTGCCTTTATGCAATCGGTAATGACGACTACCGAAGGATGGTCCTCATGAGTAGAAATTTGTTGTAGTTAAATTTTTAAAATTACTGTATACGTTTGTGAACATTTTTTGCCTGCTCTGCATGATCACCATTCTTTTAGCTATCCAACGACATATACATTTACATAAATTCATCATTCCCTTAGCTGTGGCAGGGATGATTAGCCGCAGTATCCTCTATAGGTTTTTCCAAAGTC
>JAHZMW010003677.1:0-25745 GCA_027743745.1 Alloscopus bannaensis | reverse complement strand
ATGATGTCAAAAACGGTGCTAGAAATTCTTGGTGCTGTAGCAAGATGCACTGAAATCCTTGGAGTCCTACCTGTTCATGTCTGTCATACTTCTAGTACCTTGAAGATTCTATTTGGAAGGCGACGCCATTACATTCTCAACAAGTTTTGGTTTCTTGTTTCGGTGACGACGGTTGTGATCAACTTGGGAGATGTAGCCATCGACTTGTCCAAGAAACCTGATTTGGCACATTTACCTGTTCTACTTTTGCATCTGTATTTATTAACGATTAGCTCCGCAAATGTGGCTAATATGGTCATGCTAAACACAAAAATTAAGCTATTGCGCAGCTTGTTTAACTCCCTCATGCGTAACTCATCTCCGAAGAGACAATCATCCGTATTCCTCGATAGTCAATCCAAAGAAGGGGGTGAGAATGTGATATTTCTTATGATATTGTGCTCAGCCGGATTTCTCCCTCTATTCATCTTTCTGGGAAACTCTGCTATCGCTTTTGCATTTCCCTGCCATCACGAACTGTACGTTTGGCTTCGAAATACATCCAGTTGTGCCTCTGGTTTTGGGTTCAGGATGACCGTGTTTGCTGCTGAGGTAATCCTTAATACTCCCCATGGTTCCGGCGCGAGTTTCGAAACAGTTTTGTTACTAATCTTGCTGTCGCTGTTGGAGCAAAGTTTGAAAACTCTCAAGTAAGAATTTAAGGTCAAATCGCGCGTTATAACTCTAATAGCCAAAAGCATTCATACCACGGCCGTAGAAAGAAGCTCGTTGTTACCAAGAGGTAACGATTTTTTTCGATTTTACCGTATAAAAAATTGTGAAAGCGGCCCTTTTGGCTGGGTCATGCAGAACCCGATCAGAGATCGGTACTGTGCTGGGCTAGCAAAATATTAATACGAAAACGCATGATGGCAAATATTACGTTATAAAATTAGTAATAAAAATCACTTTTAAAGTTTGTTAGTCAAAGATTAAAAGTTTGCAGAACATATCCAGTTAAACGCTACATTTGACTAATTTTGATAACTATTTTTCTTACCAGCATCCGTTCCTATGTTAAGTAAATAGACTCTGCCGTAACCACTGAAAAAAAATTATGAATGTCGGTATGACTGTTTTTGAACGTTGGGCTAATAATAAAGATTACAATTTCGAAA
Source organism: Alloscopus bannaensis (assembly GCA_027743745.1). NCBI lineage: Eukaryota > Metazoa > Arthropoda > Collembola > Entomobryomorpha > Entomobryidae > Alloscopus > Alloscopus bannaensis. Next base: position 24,588 of record JAHZMW010003677.1, on the reverse strand, counting down.
GATTTTAATTTTACAGGAAGCTTTGTCACGGCCTTCGAAGAGGTTCGCAGGTTGCAGAAAGATACAAACTCGGATTTGCTTACAGACACCACCAAGTCCTTGCAGAACTGTTTAACGACTGCTTTCAGCGATACACGTGGACAGTAATCCAGTTCAATGGTTCTATTGCGATCATTTCTATGACCTTCATCCTCGTCGCCTTCCACACCGCTCTTGGAGCTCACATTGTGCTTTTAATGGCTGCAGTGCTCATCATCCTAACATTGTTTTGCGGCGTCGCACTGGATTTCGGAAGTAAACCATGGCTACTTTCCAAGCAAAGCTGTTTAGCTTTTGAAGCTGTTTAGAGCCCAGTCGGGAGACTGTCAATGGTCACGGAAATTTCTGAAGTCTTGCTCTCTTATTGCTTTTCGAGTGGGCCCATTTCACATGATTGACAAACAACGGGCGCCTGCAATGATGCGATTTTATCTTCAGCGGACCATATTCTTCGTTAAAATGCAAGGAACTCATGGTTGATACTAATATTATATATGATTTCAAAATGATTGTGTTCCTTCAGATTAGGTATGAAGAACTCTGAGCGACCGGGTATGTACGACCAGTCAGGTGACTCCGCGATTGCACCTTTTTACTATAATATTCGGAATCTACATTGAAAATAGTCTTAAAAACCGTTTGAATTAGATCGCCACGCCTTCTTATGTACAAAGTTACGTTGAATCGGTGCTAGGGCTTTGGATTACTCAACTATTTAAACAAACACGTTGGACACCTCGAAGTGCCTCAAAACACCACTAAGTCTCAGCTAATCAGACGGTTCTTTTTAAATAATTTGCAAATTACTAATTTGTCTGCAGGTATGTTATAAATTTTTGTCACACTGTATGTCATATAGTTCGTAAGGAGTATTAGATTTTAGTATAACACGCTTCTGACCTACTTTGACAATTTTCCATCAAATTGTGGTAATTTTTTTTTAAAAAACTCATCATTCTTTATTGTTGGTTTGTCATTTAGTTTGTAAGAAGTTTTAGGTTTACGTATGAAGCGATTCTGACCTTGTTGAAAATTTTACCACAATAGTGAATACCCGTCCCGTACATATATTGTATGATGATATGAAAAAAAACCATGTGAACATGCCGCTTAGTATTGAGTACTTGGTGCCTTTTTGTTCTGTACATTGTAAATGAGCTCATATGTAAACCGGCCCCCCTTAAGATCGTACCTGTGTGGCCGTCCGGCCGTATCATCGATAACTTTTGAACGCGTTGACTTTTTTTGTATTCTGAAAACGGCATATAGTCAAGCGTGCGATTATCTCCAACGAGTTCGTTAACCAGCCCATGAACTCAACGGGAAATGGGTCAAACGAGGTCACGAAAAAAAGGATTTTTTCTAACTCCGAAACGGCAGGACTTTTTTGAATTCTGGTTATGACCCCTCGAAAGATCACCGAAATTCGGTGACAACGTTATAACTCCGAAATGGTTAGACTTTTTGAAATTCTGACTTCACCACGTTGTCCGTATGGAAGGTATCTCCTTTGGGTCTAGATTTGACCTCGATACCTCAACCGGAAGTGGGTCAAATGAGAGATCAAATTTGATTTTCACCTCCTCTCAGTTTCTCGTTTGCCCACACACAAACCCTTGTTTTCGCTCCAAGGTGAAACAAAGAGAACGCTAGCTTACTCTGCGCTGCGTGTTTTGTATATGCTAATGTCAGAGCTTTAGCAGAGTTAGCCGCAATACGTCAGTGGCTAACGTAAGGTTGCGGGGTCGAGTCCTGCTGGCAGGGTGAACTTTTTGCTTTCCTTTTTAGCATGTATAAATACGCTCTGCGCGCCATACATTATATAAATTCTATAAATTTCCAAGGCGCGCGAATGTAACTCTGGGGCGCAGCATTGTACTGCAACGAAAATTCGCACAAATATAGTCACACAATCAAACTAAATTCTGGTAAAAATTTGTACTATTTGGTTTAAAAATGCCGAAGAGGCTAAGCATCAAAGTTGAGGCACTGATAAACAATTTGTTGCTTTTGCTAATCAGAGCAAGTAGCGGAAAGATTAAACTATGTAAAAATCTGCATTCTTTAATATTTTGACTTGTTAGCCAAGATGTCGAGTTCGAGTCGAGCTCGAGTCTCGAACACAAAATGTTCGAGTCGGGTTTCGAGTGAGCGAGCATTTTAAAAATGTCGAGTATCGAGGGAGCGGGTTGTTACGCCCGGTACTAGCTTAACGTACTTCTCTCGTACTGTGCTGCTGCTGTCACCTTCACTTACTGCGCTGTCATTTTAGCTTACCGGGTTTGCCCCGTCAACTTCACGACATCTTCCCTTGCCGCATGTACTCTACACAGCTGAAGAACACGTGAAGTAGAAATGCTAGAATATCTCCTTGTGGAAGTAAACATTTGATAAAAACTCAAAACTTTGATAAAAAAGCAAACTCTCAACTCAGAGAATGTTTTGAAATCGGCATGTAGCTCGAGGACTGTGATTTAAAAAAATTTCAATCTCGTGGATAATAACACCTGCTTTCAAATTTCTGCTCTTACTTTCAAGGTATTTCCAAAAAGAACGATGACAGAGGATCCGTTAATCGATTGTTCTGTCCAAAAGTTCACTCAGATAAACTATTGACCTGATTTTATTTTCACCAAACTAAGATTTAGTAATATAATGTGGTGTAAACAGTGTTTGTATAAACAACACCACAAATAACAACGAAAATAAATGCCACCTGATGCATTGTGCTGCGTTCGTCACTTCACAAAAGTAGAACACGAGTCTACTTTGAGTTGAGCACGGCAAGCGCACGATAAGGTGACGTGAAAGTGAAGTAGCAACGTTGAAAGTGATAAGGCCAGCACGCGCGGGAAGCGCAAACAGCAAGAGTACGTGAAGGTGACAGTAACTTAACATCGGGATCCTCTCTGCTTCCTCTCCTTGTAACGCCGTTAAGGACGAGTGAAGAGGAAGCTAGTATCGGGCATTATGTAGTACACATAAAGAGAAAACTGTCGGATGGGTGCAGACCGTCATTCATTGAGTAATCAATAATGCATGTCCATTACTTTTTGGTTCAATTTATGATTTTTATTTTTGAAAAACTGAAATGCGTTTTATACTGCAGACTGTGCTGTGATAATTTCATAAAAGTTATACTGACTGCAAGTAGAAGACTGCTGGATTCATACTGTTTACTGTAGAAGAAAGGTACATTTCCGGGCGGGGTCCGGTAGTAGCTACTACCACCTCGACCATGTTTTAACATCAACTGACTAAAAACAATTTGACTGGCCAACCCGTATAAACGCAAGTAAAATTTTTAATCATCACCACGATAAAACTAACCCGTGAAAAGATGCCTGTTTGCTTGTAATACATTTTTTTTTAATTTCGCAGGTTAAGACGCGTTAGAGAGATATAGATACCTAGGTATATAAGGAATTGTGCTACAACTAAAGCTAATTCCACGTAATTTTTAGTCACACATTATACATTGCAGAGAGCATGGCTAAAGAAGCGATAAAAAATCGTTTACTTTAGCCAAGCCATTAATCACTGGACCTTTCTCTCTCATTTTCTCTCTATCTTACATGTCACGCTATGTGAGTTAGCCAACCTAGATTGTTGTCACTTTGAGTGGAAGTCCAATCTTTTGGGAAGAAACAATGAGTGATAAAAAAATAATTGCTCAATCTTGTCATGCTGGAAGCACTTTAATTTGCTGCCATGATCCTATGACTTTTCTCAACCACCAAAGCATTTTTCCCCAATTAGGGGATTTAGTTGTAAAGTAACAAGATATTAACTCAGCTCCGAGTATCGGAAAAATCTCCAGCGTTCCCGAAAGTCATAAAAACCATGATGCAGAAAAAGGTTCTCCACAAACTTTTTTCTCCATAGATCATCTCCGTATTTGATATTTGTAGGTATGCAACTCTTAACTTGTAAAATGTAACGACGGCAGCAACAGACTTTCGGAAATTGTTTGCGATACCTATTGAACAATGAGAGGCTCAAGTGCATTGCCGGGATTTGTCTTCCATAGTAGTTTCCTCCCTCATCCATTTGGTTAGGACAACCACAAGACGACACACCAGAAAGGCTGGCATCTCTAAGAATGAATAAGAAAAGATTGAGTGGCTTGAGAGAAGTCGTTGCGAGAAAGAAGCTCGTTATATTCACATTCTCTTTGATTTGAAATTCATACACAATAAGAAAACAGCAACAACTTTAGCAGAGTGGCTGAATGTGTGCGTAGGTGAAGAGTTGTTTTCTGTGTGTCTCACGCTCCACAAGAGAGAAGACTAAATTCACATGCATAAGTTTACCCAGCAATATAATACTCACATCACATCACATCATGATCACCACACCGCAGTTCATGGAATGGACGGAAGAGGTGTAATGTGTAAAGTGTTTTTATACTTTGCAACATAATACTACAAATACGACCACGTACTGATGATGACACACTGAGGAAGTTGAAGCTTCTCTCACTCAACTCTAGAAAAAACTCAGTGGACCTTACGGAGACGAGAGATAGAGAGAAAAAAAACATGCAACATTTTTTACCCTCCTTTGTTACCCCATAGTTTAAGACTTGCAAGCCTTATCTTGATGTTAGAAGAGCGAGAGGTTGCGAGAAGAGATGATAATAAAAAGTTGTAGCAAAAGACGAGCGTACCTTTACCTTGAGATAAAAAGATCTCGGATTTATATATACACCTTTTTAACATCTCTTTTTTCTCCACGCACTCACTCCCTCAACTAGACAATGTCTTTCTCGTTACTTATACTCTCGTCTAAAGAAAGGCTTGTCAGCCCTTCTTTTTTATGGCCGAACATGCACACACGTAGCTCGCTTGTACTTTACTCAAAATGTAATTCTTCCTTTGAAACATCCGTCGTCGTTTATTTTCTGCACTTACACCACACGTACAGGTAGAAAGAAACGTGTATGTGCGGAGGAGGGTGGCTTTGCTTCCCATGAAAAACTCAAACTGAATGGATGGATGTGTGTATTGTGTATTCCTCTCAAATTGCGTGTACTAAAATATACCATGTACGGAGAGACAACTGTTGATTACTGTTGTGATGATTTACTCGTTGCGCTTTTGTACAGGAAAGCCAAGGAATCAACTTTCATGGTAACCCTTGATTCTCTTCAGACACTCAACGTTGTTCCGTATGGTCTCATTGAATACTTGTACAAAGGGTGGAAGAGGGGATGATGGAGGCTATACGAAGAGGCCAGGAGAAAATGCTTGGGATGCTTGCACTTTTCACAGAGGAGCTTTCTTGCAGGTGAGTTCAGTCGGGTCCCGAAGTTTAGACCAGGTTGATATGCAGAGAGGCGGCTCGTGCATAAGTCTATTTTGTTTCGTTGCTTGCATGTTTTTCGAGCTTCACGGTTTCTGATCAAATTGCATGAGTGAATCTCGTTCCGGGATAAATGATCTTTTTTTCATGAGATACACGGGCAGAGTTGTTTGGAGTGATTTGCAAAGGGTTTGAATCAAAAGCAAGTTTGATTTATTATCACTAGGAGTGTTACATAAATTTCTAGGGATAGTAGCCAGAAAATTTTGTGACGAAATTTTTAAAAGTGCATTGTTAGCCCAAGTGGATTGACTCATTGTGATTCAGTGGAGTCTCGGCTAGCCGATAACCTTAGTAATCAGTGTGAGTGAACAATAAATGAGGCGGCTTTCAAGATGAGAATGCAGATTTGCCGGAGTGCGTCGACTTGGATTATTTGTCCACTCGCCTTCCTCTTCTCTGCTGCTGTGGTGGACTCAGGTGAGTTACTTGACATTCATCTTCCTACAAGATATAAAAAGACGGCAACGTGACAACTCTTTTCCGGTGTAGTCGCGTATTATGTAATGGAGTACACCTAGCTTTTGAGATGTGCATTGAAGTCTCTCACATCACTCGGATGCTGCATGTTTTGAAAGGAACGTTGCCTCTCAGAACAAAGTAGCAGAGAAATGTGTGAAATGTATGTGAACCATTTGAATTGCCGTGACTGTCCATTCTTCAGGCAGGCTATTGTGATTGTACACTATTTGTTTTTTAAACAAAAACCAAAGATGTCATCATGACAAAATTGCAGAGCAAATATTTTCTCTGTTGTTCCGTTAAGCAAATTTTTTATCCGGTTACGGAAACATGATTACGTAAATCTGCCCCTTTATATCTGTTCCATATACAATTATTTTAGTCTGACAGCGCATTAATATGTATGCGCCATGGCAGTATTCGACTTGAATCTGGATTATTTGTGTAATCTAATTTACCATTGAAAACAAACCAACTTGAATCTAATCAATTATCAAGAACTCTTGCTTAAATAAGAAGATATCCACCATGGTCATGTATGGGCGCTACAATTTTGCTAATTTACAAAAATTGTTTATTTCAAAATTTCTGTACGAGAGACCAATCATTTCATTGTCTTTCTGACCTATAATAATGACGCACTCGGATACCCGCTCTTTTCTCTCAGTATATGTACGTGATCTTTAGACGAATGCACCTAGTTATTCTATCGGGAAACTTGTTGCTCCGAAAACACTCTCCTGTGTCACGTCACGTATATACGCAACGTTTATAGTATTTAGTCAATTGCCCGAAATGAGTCAGCAACCCGCGGTGTCTGTTTTCTGTTGAAATCCAATTGATGAATTCCACACAGCTTTCGGAAACTCTCCCATCAAAATTGGAGAAAAATGCTGTGGAAGAGTTGAATACATAATGATTACCTTTTTTTTTCTTGGGAAAACCACGAAAGTCGTGCCTTTTTTAAAGTCGAGGATTTGCGTCACCTTTACTCAACAGATGATGAAGCAAATACTTGCGTTCCAAAGGTCCCGACAGCGATTTATCAGAAAGTTGTTTTGATTAGGTCGATTGAACCAGCAAATGATTGCCGATACAGATATTTGAAGTTGCGCCAAAATTGGCTTTGTTAAATCCACTGATTGATTCTTTTCTACCCTTGTTTTTCCAGTTCCTTTGAACATCGAGGGTCCATCCAGAGAAGTGGCTAACAACTCATTGACGGACTTCGACGTATCTCCCATTTCAAGAGGTAGTTCATTTCTTCATTTTTTGACACTGTGTGCATTACACATCTTTGGTTTATAAATGCATCATAATGATGTCTAATCAGTCTCGCACGAGCCAGGTGCTTCCGTAAAAAAAACTTCACCCAAATAAAATGTAGCTGTATTTGTGACTTATATTTTCTTGCCGGAAATCAACACTCATCCAGTCAATTAAGCACCCGTCTGATTCGCATGCTACAAACACAACAAGCTCGTAAACGTTTCTGATTACGAGGTTGAGGTAGCATCGTCAGTTACCCCAGACCGTTCTTTTGTCGCCTTGCATAAGGGAATCGCGTGAGTCAAAATTTGCAGAGTTCTGTGAGTACTACAGACAAACTTTATAAGGGCCTCTTGGCCTCACCACATTACGTAAATTCGGTACGGATTGAAATTTTCGGTTCGAAATTGTCTTAGTCGCTTAAATAAATCTGTCAGCAAGTTACCAAAAGCCTAATTGACACAGATTTTTAAATATATATATATATATATATCACTTCAATGTGTCGTTTTGAGTGATACACGTTATCTCACACACAAAGACAGACTTGCAGGAAAAGACTTCCACCCATTCATTTCCATGCAGGTCAGTATTACACAATATTTTCGCTCGTCACAGTCTCAATGTAAAAGAGTGCTTAAAATCTACAAAGCTAAATCAACGAAAAAGCGTATTAAAATCTTCTGTTCCGCCCTGACCATGCAAAGTGGCCGGATATGACGTCGTACGTAAGTTTTAGATTATACGTTATAGAGACCCAACCACTCAACAGAATAACACGATGAATGCAGAACATTGCAAATATGTGATTTTACAAGTGGAAGAAAAAAACCTTCGGAGTTTTTTCCTTCTTTAAACAAGTTCAGCATCCGAAAGGCAGTATATGATGCGTGAGGTTTTTTTCTCTCTCACCGAACAAGGCAGATTTTTCTTTTCTTCATGTGTGGCATATCAACTCACTGACAATCATGCAGCATTGCACTGCAACAGTAATGCGTGGTCTAACTGTTAACCATTTCCGTGAAAACGTACGTTAATATACACACATTGTACACGACTCATTTCATATTGTTCAAGCGTTTTATTTCGCACGTTCACCTTTCTTCATATTTGTTTGATGCATCACAGTCAACAACAGTGCTTACGTAGTTTTTTTGTCCTTTGTCAAGAGTTATTTTTAAAGAGGTACATGAGTGAGTTGAAATAAGTGGTGTATCATCAGAGTATCATCTAGCGGACTTTGAGAATAGAACAAGAAACAATACTTAAACGCCTTGCATATATTGTTTTTTATTTCTTGACAACGACATTGTGAACGCCTCTGACAACTTGTGAGCCGGTATGCAGCCTGCACGATGACACTGTAACAAGCGTATATTTACCGAGTAAATTTGCACACGGTGTCTCAGTACAGTGTCAGAGTTAAGTTTGCAAAAGTCATAGTGAAATGCAAATTTTCATTCTGACGGATATAACAATGCTTGATATAAATACAGTAGGTACTTGCACGGGAAGGTGGACTTGAAGTAATTGCAAGTATAAATAACCCTTGCATCTACATCCGAGAGAGTAGAAAATATTATGAGTGAAACAGAAATCGAAGAGAAATGTAATAATGTGTGGGAATGAATAAAAGGTGAATAATATGAAGAACTAGCACACCTCAAAAAAATTCAGAATATTACGACTTATTTAGGCCACTACCTATTGTTTTATTTTAATTTGCATCGCGCTTCCAATTCCATGTGATTAAGGTTTGCGCTAAGTTTTATTGTACACACAATTTACACACTTTGCAGCAGAACAATGCTATCGACTTAACTAGATTTGTTGCTCGACTGGTTTACAGGGATCGGATTATCATGGGCACTAATTGTCGCACATTCTTGTGCACAACGATATATATAATTCAATGGAATAGGGTTGTGGTTAAAGAAGAGTTTGCTTGTAATCGTAAGAAATGACAGAGAAAGAGAGAATTACGACTTTAGAGTTGAACTAAAGAAGATTCACTGATTTCACGGCTTGATTGCGGAAACTGGAAGGTTACAATAATATGTATGTGGCTCGTGGAAACTGTGTTGCAACAGATCTTGTCATCTTCAACTCGTGTTCCGCACTTGTGATGCAAAGGATTATTATTTCAGAACAAACGTAATCCTTTCTGATTCCCTGTTCTTGTACCATTTTCGGTGCTAATTTATGTACTCGTAGAAAGTGGCAATGGCTGATATCGGCAATAGCACAGTTTTTCATTAACAGGTTCTCTCATTCCCCCTCGAGAGTTGTACTCCAGTTGGCAAGTGCTCACGAAGCACGTGAAGAAAACATGAATTTTCATCTTGAAAATGTAGAGATTACTCGGATTACATATGAATTTCGATGAGGTTCACAATATTTACCGGTCCTGTCTCGCGATGGAACGATGAGACCTTACATTACAACTTTGATCATGTATACAATAGCTTAACGAGTGTTGGCAGTTGGGTAAAGTGACTTTTTAAAACTTTTTTTTTTGAAAACTTCACATACACGGAACACGGAAGCATACATGCAGCTAAAATGTGTACAGGCGATAACACGATACTTAAATACATCTTGTTGTGCTCCACTCGCCAAACCAGAATTTGGTCATGAAGATAAATTGATCAATGATCCATACTTATGATACGGACGGTTGTTGTGTTACTGCCACCATTGGAAATTTTTAACCGTGCTCATAATACAACTTCACTCCCGATAAACACGTTTTCTCTTGGCCTCCACCTCAGCTACTGTTTGTTTGAAGAAAGAAACGATTCCGGAAGTTGTAAATTGGGCTCCTCTTTACTTGTACATTACACATGCTCATTGTTCAGCTAGTTTCTTCGAATGAATATTTCATGGGAACAACGTGTAAACCAAAATGATTTTTATGAGTTTCATGAAGAAATGCTCGGGTAATTTCAATTTTATTATTACACAGTGCGGCTTCTAGCCAAAAAAACTAGCTTCTGAGAAAATTTACCGAAGAAAAACGTCCGAACAAGGGGGAGCATTAGGAGCATAGCAGTTCTAGTAAACCAATCTTTAAAGAAGATTTCACAGATAACCTTTTACTATCTTTCAAACATCGCCAAATTTCTTTGAAAAACGGGTCTATCCTTCATTGTGAGTTTTTCGTATTTCATCTGAAAAGTTTCCCGATTTTGCATACGCTTGCAGGTAAAAAAATCTGGTGTGTAATTTTATACATTTTCCTTTTCACGATGATATGCTGAGCACAGAAAAAGAGAAGTACTCCGAAAAGAGAAAATTTGGTGATGTGCAAGTTCAACCAACTGTATATGAGGTGGATTTTTTTCGTCCTAGTTTTTTCTGCACTTGCAGTTGTCAGTCAAAGACACGCGTGCGTGTACAGTGTATCTCTTCCGCGAGTTATATCACCAGGTTCCAACTAAAGATTTTTGAAAACTTCAACAAGTGACTAGGAATCAGAGTATTATTTGAAATATACAATGCAATAAAAGATGTAAATATGATCTTTGGGGTGAGAAATGTTGAGAAAGGAGGATAACGGCAGGGTTGTGCAAAGCTGCACAGTTTTTAATGAAGATGAAAATCTCACGTGGACGCAGTGTGTTCAGGTGAAATAATAAATTGACTGAACACGATGACACGATGATGATGTGGTGATATGTGAATTTAGAACGGCACCTCCTCGGCTCAGTGTCACAATATTTTACTTGTAACGGAAACAGGAGAAATGGGGCCGGCCATGCCGTTTTCATCAAAGGCTTCTCGAGATGCAAAAACGAAAAGCTTATGTATACCAGAATTGAGAAGAAAGCTGTAATTTATTTACACTAGTTTGTATTCAAACAAAAATATTCTTTTTCTTGATTCCTTATGCAAATAACAGACAGCGAGCATTTAGCATCCATCTCTATTTATACATGTGGACAAAAGTAAACTCCGAAGAAACGCAGTTTGCGACACAATGTATTTAGTAGCTTTCTGCTATACTTTTGGTCACTGACCACGAACCACTGCCAACCTTCCTTTATTCTAGAAAAAGGAACAGTTAGAACAGCAATGTCATTTCGCAATACTGATACGCACAGTCGGACAAAGCGTTTTCATGTGCCACTCATTATTTATGGGGTTTAGTAGCACAATGCCTGAAAATCCCAGGGTTTGTGTACTTTGGTAATTACAGCGACGAGAACATTTCGTGCGTCATCATCCAACTATCGCTGGTACACAATTCCGTTAGCTTGTCCAAGAATTTAAAGTTGTACTAGATGAGATGCGTACCAGGCTACAGGACAATCGTGGTTATCGATAATGAGGAGAGCTATACTGGTGTCCTACAAAATCCGAGAAACAGTTACGGGTGCTAGTCCTGAGGTGGCAGTCTGAGGAGACGGAACCATGACATATTGCTGTATCAACGCGTTTTATTATGACTGTGTGGGGATGCCCCCGTTCGAAGTAATAGGTTGAAAAACGTGCGTCATGACTTTGGTGGTGTTGTGACAATTTGTGTTAATAATACTTCAATTTGACGAGCGTCAATTTGTCTCCTGAGATTCGTCTATTGAAACAAGCTCTCGAGAAGCGGGGCTTTCGGGCTGTGGTGGATAGTGACAGCGGGCGACAACAACGAATGTCGACAGGATAATGTGTCATACATTTTAACGATTTATAAGACTCCGAAACTGGGTCTCGGGTAAATGTAGGAACCACATGAAAAAAGTATTTTGTTTTTAAAAATATTCCTTTGCGTACATTGCTTGCTAAAGCGTTCACCAGTCGGAGAAGAATTTTTCACAGGGTGACCTGCTAAAATAAATCTGTGTATTTACTTACTGAAAATTATCTTCTGAAATTAATAGTCTCTCCAAAATAGCTCATGTAGTTTGCACACGAAACTCAGCTTCCCTTTTACAATCTCATAAACTGAAAAACTCCGAACAAAGCGTTTTTACGATCTTGAAAATTGCGTGGTTTCCCCGTATTCAGGGAAGTAATCATCATCAGTCAATTCATCAGCAGTGAAATAATAAGGAAGCGTGAGATGTAAGTGTTGTAGCTTTTTGTACAAAATTCAGACAAGAGCTCAGTAATATCATCATTATATAACATTTTGCATCATTTCTCACCGTTCGAATGCAGTGGTGAATGGGGTGCTTTGCACACACAAAATGTGTATACATGCAAGATGCGAGTGTGTGTTGATGCAGTATGAGACTCTAAAAGACAAAGAACACAACTCCCTTAAAAAGGTAGGAGTGTTTAGTTGAAGCCGAAGTTGCATAAAACTACAATGGTCCTTCTCTAACTGTTCACAATTCGCAAAGGATTATATAAAAAACAGCTAATGCATAAACAAACATTATGTAAATGAACAATTGACAATGTAAGCATCAGAAATTGAGTACAAACATATTACTACTGTTTGACTACTTGACTACTCGTATTCACGCAATTTTCCTCTTGATAAGGTACTATTCTTCGAAATCTAAACTTAAAATGAACCTTTTTTTTTAAAAAAGTCTCTGTTGTATTTTTTAGGATGTCGTTACAAAGCCTTGTTCTACGGTAACGGAGACGAAGTGTCAACAGATGAGCCATGCTTGGCGTGTCAATGTAAAGGGACGGTGGTTGTGTGCAAGCTGAGGATCTGCCCTGAAATACCGGTACCTCCACCACCCGGATGCATTGTGGTCCATAAAGCAAAATCATGCTGCTCTCAACTCGTCTGCCATCATCATCATCATGGCCAAGGTTAGTATGCTGTAAATCGTAAACGTTTTTTATACATATGCGAAATTTATTACTTAGGTAGTTTACAACAAACAACTTGTTGTACGTGAGTACACGACCATCATGTTTGCAAAACGGTGTGGCACGAGTGAGGGGAGGATGATTTACAAAGTGTGAACCTCCGAATTACTTTCGAAACTTTTCAAGTTCGTATAATATCTACGAGCCACACGTCGTGTGTACAAGTCAATAATAAATGGCGTGTGCATTGTCGGAAGCTAGAGAATTTTTTTAGATGGCTTGTATAGTATGGGGTACACGCAAATGTAGCATTACCATTTGGCACGAGCTCATCATAATTATACAACGGAAAGGAAAACCGAGAGATTCCATCTTCAAACTTTATAGCGTGTAAAAAAATGCTTCAAATCCCTCTAATTTTCGAAAGGCTAATTGAACTCCGACTCCACCCCAGCACTAGAGCCGCCAAGCTTCGTCCGTTTAGTATGCGTGAGTGTAGGGATATTATTTCTACATCTTCTGCAGTATCATTAAATGTGTGCAAATGACGTAAAACAGCTTAATTTTCTTATTTAAACGAATCATAAACGTGTCGGAAGCAAACAAAAGGTGAGTTTTAGACGAAATGTTTTTCAGTTCTTCAAATCACATTATATTGCTCTCTTTATTCAAATAAAATAACCAGATGGTTTTGTTTAAAGTTGCCGTCCTTTTTAAAGATCCGGTCTCGGGTCCTGATCTAATATGTGAATGAGTATGTAATTCGTGTACACACAGGATTTTATTGGATTTTTCTTGCAGACTCTCCAAAAAAGATTTCCCGTGAGCAACGTTTCCCTTCGAATGTCTCGAATGCAACCTTGTTGGCGGCCGTTAGCGACTCAAATGAAACCGATAAAGGTAAGATTGACGAATCCTCAAACAACTCTGTGCACCGATTTTAGTTTTGAGAAATCAAAGCAAAAAAAGCAGTGCGGTATGTTTTACTACTGAATTTTTTTAAAAGAGTAGAAAATTTATGACGTCGTTTATTATGCCGAAGTGTAGGGATATTACTTCCACATCTTGCAATTCCTATCATTAAATGTTTGCAAATTTTGTGCATCTACAACCAGAGGTATCGCTACATCAGCATATTATGTATGTGTACATCGTAACAATACAATGCATGCATGCTCGATAGACAGCATTTGTATTCCTTGATAATTTTCAATCAAGTCTGCTTTCCGTCTAACCATAATAAATTATTCAAATCTAAAATCTTTAAAAAAAATCGCGATACCGCGAAATGCGTCGAATGCACTCCTCTCTTGTTGCTAATGAGTTGAATCGTATTGATGCCAGTGTGTAAACCCACAACAAAGGGAGCGACGATATGGGATCTGACGACGAGTCCTAGAAATTCGTATATTTCTATACGGTGCTGTTGTAACATAATGCTCCAATAATTGTGAATCATCTTTTCCACAATGAAATGGTCAAAATTTAATGCTACATATTGTGCTGATTTGGATTTCTTGCTCCCCGTTTGATCATGTTCCCCGTTTCGGAGCATGTAGTTTTCGGATTGCGGTTGTATTAGATTTTCGTAAAAAAACAAGTTTTTTTCCTCACCTTGTGGAAGTACCGGAAGGTACATTATGGCAATAAGGTTGCAACGAGTTGATGCTAATGTTCTTTGATGAAGTTTGATGAAGAAGACAGTCACAAGGAAAGAATAAGAGAGAGAGCAACAGATTACAAGGTGTGTATGAATTATTTGTGGCGCTGCAGAGTGGAGTGCATTTTTTCTGTCCTCGTTCACATCTACAATCACAACACAATGAAGGTGGCTCACTAACATGCAAATTGCATCACCAATACATTACACCTTACGGTTTTATCCCCGTGTCAACAAAAAACCGGGACTTGGTGATTACTTTTCTTGACATAACGACTTCGATGTGCATAATATGTGCTCATTATGTAGGCATGAATTTAGCCTGTATTCAAATGAACAAGGAGGACAATATTATTACCCTCTGTGTATGTTATTACGTGCGTATATCATATAAGAAGAGTAATGCGATTTTTTATCTGAATAAATGAATGAATGATTCATTTATGTATCCTCTTCTTTTTACGAGGGAACAATGTATATTTGCAGCGTTGACTTGCGTCGACGATCTGGAAATGGTTGAAGAAAATAGACGTAATGATGCGGTTCTTTGTGTGAAGTGGTTTACACCTCATATTTATGATTCGATTTGATGTAAGAATGACTTTGAAAACTGATATCGCATTCTGCCCTGAGTCATCATGATGTCATGTGCCTGTGGTTTTCTAGAACAGTTTTCTTTGACAACCTTTTAAGCGATGAGTGAGCTTGTATAAAAAGAAGAAAATGGTAGAAACGCTCTACGTAAATAAATACATTGTGTTTTTGATGATGTGCCTAGTTTTTGGTTTGAATCCTTCTCGGTTGTTTTATTTTTTCAATTTGACTTAAAATCCTGTGGCAAAGAAAAAAGCTACAGAGAATATAGTAAAAATGGTACACCTATTTTAGTACGCATTAAGAAAGACAGGGAACGAGCTGAGGTTTCGCAGCATATGAAAAGGAGTATCTTTTTTGTCAAAAGTCATTAAATTTGCATTCAAACTTCCTCGTATATGTGTATAACTGTAACGGCAATATGGATAAAGCCAATTTTTGAATTTGTGGAAGACCCTTATTTTTTGTAGCAAAAGAGGTAATCTGGCGCCACGGAAAGGCCAGAGTCTTCTCGCTCAGAATAAATTACGTGAGGTGAAGCTATTCACGAAGCAGGCATGACAATTCCTTGAGGGTTAAATGTAATTTGTGGGCAGGCATTGTTGGTGGTGTGGTGTGCCAAGCCCTGCTGATGAGCAAGTTAGAGTGAAACCACGAAAACAATGCTAGAAAAATAATTTGCGAAAGCAAGCTAATAACACCGCAGTGTTATTTTCCCCAAGGGAGAAAATGTCGAATAAATATATGTAAGCTCGTATACAACCATCCTTTCTCTTTACCCGTCATCTGCATTGTTTTTTTTTGTGATGAAATACTGTAAAAATTGCGTCTTTTGTTGTGGACGGATAATCTGAATATACGGATAATATTATACCAGAATATTATGATGCTTTCTTTGTTGTTTCATGTCTGAATTGACAAATGTTGAATGTATGAGTAATAATCATATGCAACAAAAGTATGTCTGACAAAAAATAATAATTTGCGAAAGGAGTTGGTATGATTTTAGCAGCAATGAAAAGCCCAACACACTGTTGTATGACTTCTGTACTGATGCATGATTAAAAGCCACGGCAAATCCGCAGAGAGAAGCTAAATTCACAGCAATTTGACGTTGTTGCTGCTACAGTAAGAAGGTTTAACGCGTTGTATTCTACGCTCGAAGCAACTTTGAGTTCCTTGTTTTTACTGAGCTACGAAAACCTCATATGATCACATCACGACCAGGAAAATGTGCTCAAATTAAATTGAAGCTGCCTAAAGAAAAGCAGGCAAAACAACAATTAGCATTTTTATCATTCTCCTGCAGCGTGAGCGACTGGATCTTTTTATTATTCTAGGTGCATATATGGCATCCAATTTTTCGCGAATCCTTAATCACTCCTGGGATTTGTATTCTCGCATGCAGGCGGACATTGCACTGCGTTGCTCCTAGTTTAGAAGACTTTCTCTGATTGATTATTTCACTGTTGGACATTTCTATTGAATTTCAATATAATCTTTTTTTGTACGTCAAGGTTCTCTACAAATCCAAGTTTGAACCTGTCGAAAATATTTCCGGTCAATTTCCCATTTGCATAAACCGTTTGCAACAGCCCTAGAATGCTCACGGGCTCGTATAATGATCATGGTCTTTTTCGAAAAACTGCTTTGGAATTAAGTGGGGTGTAATCATTTGGCCATAAACCGCCTGATCGTGAAAGCTACAAAAAAGGTCAGACACATTGTAAATAACAGCCTCATCAGTCTCTGACTATGGTTCATTTCTCTGCCTCACACCCTTGTAGAGTGCGATACTCTATTGTAAAATGGCAAAATATTATGTAATCCCAGTCTTGAATCAGCGTTTTCACCGGAATAATGATGTTTGGATATTTGATAGAAATCATTCGCACGACATTTAAATGAATCTGCAGAACGAACGAAACCAGGCAGAAGGGTATCTTACAATCACGTTCTGCTTTCTTTTCTTCTCTCAGTATTCCTGACTTTGGATTTATTCATAATTTCATACTGTTGAATCATCATCATTATCATGTCCGTATTCCCAACACAAACACCGTTTTTATCCACACTCTTCGTGATTGTGATGTTCGTCATAGTAATCTTGATAGAACTGGGAGAATTCCTTTTTCGATGCATTTTCACCTCGTACATACTATGTATATGATACATTATGCAGAAAAAAATGTTAGATGATGTTCCTACGAATGAATGAATTCTAGTAAAAAAAATTGATGTCGTAATAAAAGCAAAAAAAAATCATGAAATTATAATGCACCATGCCAATATTTGTTTACAGGATTTTGCATTCTGGACGGCACGGTTTATGCGGAAGGCTCAGCGATGCGGTCATCGACATTGTGCCAATACTGTTTTTGTATTCGAGGAGAAATGAAATGCTCCAGTCCGCAGTGTGTCATCCCACTGAAAGGCTGCAAACCGAGGTTCAGATCGTACGCTTGTTGTCCAACCAACTATGACTGTGGTATGTGAAAAACACTGGTTTTATCCGAGATAATGCATGACTAAGCATGAACAATATCAACATCAAGAGTAATTGCGGAAGAAAGCCACAAATTAGATATTGTATGCAGTAGTATTGTTTAAAATCTGATTGTTGCTGTATTATGCATTTCTACTAATAATATGCTTCCGTAATTGTATGCAGCATTAACTTACGATAGGTTTTCTCTCTCTATGATGACGAGAGAGCATGAAACTAGCGATTACTGAAATTCACTGTATATTGTTTTCCTGATTAAATCACAGGTCAGTCTAACGAGACCGCAGTGCTGAAGACGGTGCCGAGTTCGACTCAAGTTCCTCAATTTCTAAAGGGGTGTCTCGTCAACGGTCAGTTTGTACCAGAAGGAGAGCCTGTTCTCCCTGTGCAGATTGCTGGGCCTGGCATGGGCAACTTGAGTTCCACTACGAACGTTTGTCAAACCTGCTTTTGCATGGGAGGCGTCGTTCATTGCCGACCACTAGAATGCGACCAACCAATCGATGGCTGCACCCCAATCAAAGAAGATGGTCATTGCTGTCCAGACAGATATGACTGCTCCAAACCGCAACCAGAGCTCACCAAATCTACACCAAGATCTTTAACAACCTCTTCGGAAGGAAAGACGACAACGGTAGAGGAAGCTGTCACGAGTAGAGCAACTACAAGCCAACAGACTGAACCGCCGGTGCCTGTCACAACGATGTTTTTCACAGTGGAAGAGTCGGCTGCCACGACGACCACTGCCAACAATGATGACTCCTTCGAGAGGGTTGCAATGGTGAGTGGGAAAATGTGGTTGAACTTGAAAATATTGTTCATCCTGCGAAAGTAACACGAGAATGTCACGCAATCGTGATTTGTACGCAGAAAGTGAAATTAAGGAATCAAATTGTTTGTCTGACATGCTCAGTACACAGGGTTTCTATTAATTTGTTTTTGCATGCAGCTCACAGGCGGTTCCTCCGAAGAAACCAGCTCGGCCCGAACCACTAATGCTGCTAGGACTCGTGTGACTGCGACGACTTTGGGGGGATTCAAGAATCGATCCGACCTCGGCAGCCGGGAAGAGAGGAGGAGCAAAGATGGCGATGAGTTGTCAGCCAAGCTTTCCACTGAGGATGACGAGAAGGATGATCAAAACTTTCCTGTTTTTGATACGACCGTTGCGTTTGAAGACTTTGGCGTCACAACGTTTGATGGTATTCATCTAATGTCAATAAGAAATAATATATTTTATTACTATAATGTTCTCATTGATAATAAGCTATTTTTGTGCGCTTTGTTCGCAGAGTCAATTGGTGGACCCACCACAGACTCGGAGATAGAATCGGAAATTAGTGTAGAGGTGGAGACCACACCGATTAACACGTTTCGCATGGACAATAGTACGGAAGGCTATACTTCCTTTGACACAGAGCTAACTGAAGCCACGCTTCCAGTGAACTTTGACGAGACGAGTCCGCCAAGTGTAGAGCACGCTAGTTTTCAGGTCACCACGGAAGTAGCGGATTCCAGTGAGAGTAAGTCTGTAGATCCAATCGACACTTTGTCCTCTTCATCGACGGAGCATTCACTCGAACATTCAACGGAAAAATCCTCTTCATCAGCCCCCCCGGAAGGGACCTCACATCACGTGTCATTTGAAACAACTGTGTCAACCACTACCCAAGGCTCTGGTTTGGAGTACATCCCATTCGTCGTGGAGGACGCTGTCATGCCACTCCGAAATAGCTCGTTGATGGTAAAGAGTGGAGGAGCCATCTCACTCAACCCGATTGCGGAGAATCACTCAGAATCAGTCCCACTCGTGAAAGATGCAAATGCATCCGTCTTGAAACCTTTAGAACTGAAATTTATTGACGGAACGGAAGCCTCTCGCGTTACTGAGGCATCACATGAAACAGAAAGTATGGAGTCAGCTTTGCCAATTCTGGTTGAAAAGGATGATGCTCATCATCCCTCCTCCAATGTGACAGTGCCCATTTCAACCAGTCTCTACAACAATGGATACTATCCCCACGGTGGAATCATTCAAGACGATAGCTCAGAACAAGATTTGGTTATCCAGGAGGGCGAGTTGGACGAAAAAACTGGAGACAAACTGCATGAAAGCGAGGATTTCTTCGGTAGTCAACCGTCTTATCCTCAGCAACCCCAGCAAATGACAACGGAGCAAGGTCATCGGGAAACGTTTCCAAATCCGCCGGCACACAGAACAACTCCCTTCACAACAAGGAGGCCCGATCATCCCTTGAAATCAGTGAGCTCCAACGACAAGTTCATTCCGTCTTTCTCCCCTCCCACGATCCAGCACAATCCAGTCTCACCAGCAAATCCTTCACGAACGTACTCCAAATTTGGGATGCAGGACTCACCAATGTATCGGTTTGATCATCAAACTCCAGTGGATGCTGGTCTAGACTACCCTTCTGCCAATCCCGAATTGTATCATCACAGATACTACAACCCTCCCGAAGACACCCCCACCTCGAGGATCAAGCCTCCGTACAATTACTACAGCACCGATCGGAAAAACCATGCTGTCGGCATGCTGCCACCCCTGTACAAAAATAATCAGTTTTTCTACGACGACTCATCCGCCGTGGACACCTACGAAGATTATGAGACGTATGTTCCAAGCACTTCGGATGACATCTCTACTCCTGCTGCCACCAGAGAAACTTTCACAAGTTCCAGTACGCCCAGAAGTAGTAGTAGCGGCAGTAGTGGCACGCAATTTTTTGGTGAGCGAATGAGGTTGCCGAGCTACAATCAGCAGAGAGCCACTTCAACACCAAAGTACAAGTACGCCTACATCAACAACAGGCCCTCTGTTCAGAGTAAATTGACGACGGAGCGGACATCGACAACGGGTAGCAGTAGCGACTTCAGACCCTTGGCCCAGTTTCCATTCAATCTACCGACAAATCAGGCCAGCGTGTACAACCTCGGCATCAAACTCAGTGGTTGTAATGTCGTCGGAAAGATGTACAGTGTGGGCGACATCATTGACGAGCTGTCCAGCAACTGCGTCCGCTGCATGTGCTCCAACATTGGAGTCCACTGCGCAGAGTTGCCCTGCTGAGCGATGGAGTTGTTTGAAAGTTTCGCCCCCGTATGAATTGTCAACCAATTTTGATGTTTGATTTTATTGTTGATCCTGTTTTACAAAATCGCCCCCGCATATTTGTGATAAAAAACTTCTTCTGAGATCTGTACTTTAGTTTTGAGTTTAGAATCTACTGTTATAATTTGCGTACATTCGTGTTTCCTCCTCTAGAGCAATCTTTGTTCGGTCGACTTTCCGACTATCAGCGAAGGGTTATGGGATACACGGGACTTTGTTTCATAGAGGCACGAGGGGTTTCACTACCTTCAATAGTTTTAAGGCAAATCAAAGTGCCTTTGGGATGGGTTCAGTATATAAACTGTTACACTTTTGTCTCCTCAATATTTTACTCATCATAATGTATAATTGTAAGTCTAGAATGTGTCAGACACAGAGTGGCTAAGTGAGCTGCTATTGAAGACTAGTTGCGATAGTTCAAATAATTTTTGTTAAGTATCTACGTTGAAAACTGTTGAATGTTTACGTTATAGTTACCGTTATTCCAATATTTGTTATTAAATGTGAAGGAGAGGTACATTTATTCTATGTAAGTTTGTTTCTGCACAGCAGCAGCTCTGTTGTAGTGTTTAGTGTGTAGAAATATTTTCATACGCTGTGGAACGCGATGCAATTATGGGAATTAGTTAATGTGCAGAGTGTAATTTGACGTAATCACAATTTTTTGTAGGACTGTGTCATATTTTTAAAGTTCCTCGACGAATATATATTATGTGCCTTATCATGATTCCCGGTGAATTACGTCGTGAATGAAATCTAAATAAATATTTAAAACTGACACAATTTTGATTCATGAGTTTGTGTATGTTCAAAGATTTCCGTGGTTGAATACCATGCTTTTGCATATGATATTCTACACTTCCCAATGTTTTCGGAATTTCATTTCAAATGCAGTACTACTTTGTTTATTTTATGATATAAATACGGTTTCGTTGGGTACGAGCTAGAGAATGACTGTCCGCCGCCGTTTAAATGAAGCGTTTCAAGTTGGTCTTTTTAACCGAGCCTGGACTGGGCTCGGGTCAAAGTGGAAGCCCGACAAAACCCACTTGATTTTATTAGCGTGTATCAAGAATATGTTCGATGGTTTGGTAAAAAGCCAAATGCAATTATGCACTCAATTCTCTCAAAAGACGTGTAAACAGAACCACAAGCACCATTAGCGTGACTTTAATACACTATTCTACTACACTAATCAAACGTATTCAATCAAATCTACTACTCACAGATTTCATAAACTTCATACAATCCTTGCAACTCCGCTTCAGTTACATTTTGCTATTTTAAAATATGAAATAATATTATTCTATTGAAAAAACGGATGTCAAATAGAGGGTCAAAAATTTTAAAAAATCTGGCTGATTTGTAAGGGAACGTTGTCGCCTCCATTTCATTCGAAGGCGTTTGGCATTTTCAGCAAGGTTTTGTTAGATGTGCATAAGTATGTATACACTGCTCAGAGTGAAGAGAGAACTACATGTCTAATTCTAGTAGGCGTTGCTTGAGCTCAACTCAATTTTTAACGCAGTATTTTAGCCGGATTTCCCAATAACATTTAATATTGTTTTATTGAATGTCCTTCACTAAGTATTTATATGTATTTATTGCGTAAAATTAGTACTACTAAAATGGTGCTTATTGAAATTATTATATGATCTACATTATCGACTTGTATTGATGATGTACAAGTACATGATAAATTTGCTTTCAACGCTCGGTTTTCTATCGAGTAAGCACAAAGCAACAGCTAGAAGGTAAATGTTGAGCACCTTGACCAAAATTGAAATCTAACAGGATTATGCACATTGTACATCATCAGATTAACACGCGGGTTGCACATTGTCTGCCTACTGTAAAACATGCTCCGATTTCGTGAGCAATTACGTTACACAGTCTAAATGTGTCTGATTATGATTACGGAGCTCATTTTTGTTTTATTCTTTTACAACTTGCACATCTCTCTCAAAACTCGGCAAATCACTGCACAAAACCTATGAACAATAATTTATGTGACGAGCAGTACGAGCTGCGAATATAATATGCGAAGCTTCTCTCGGGTGAACCATGAACCCGCTTCCATGATGCCAAGTACACACTATTTTTGCAGACGTCTGTAAGGTCGAAAACTTCCAAAGCTTTATGAATTATGCATGCGTTATTGTAATCGGATGATATGAAAAATGTTCGCAGAATCGAACTACGAAACAAGCAGATCATCACACAAACTTAGTCTTCGAAAGAGAGAATATTCCAAAATAAAATTTATTACACGGCTTAAATGATACAACGAAACATTAGAGATGACACACGGATAAGGATGTAGACCGTGTAGTTGTAATTCGAGGACTCCTGACATTTTCCGTTTTTACGAGGTGATAACGGCATGACTCATTACAGCAATACTTTTCACCCCTCCTGCAAAATGCGTAGGATAAAAAATATTCATTGTCATGATGCTGGTGTGGATGTAACCACTTATATCTGGGTGCACTATCCCATAACAATGCGATCACGCATGGATCATGTGTGCTGCTGTCTAGCTGCATCTGCATTGTTGCGCTTATCTACATTGTCGCGATACATCCTTGGAGAGAAGGCGGAATTCATATGCTACCACTTCTTTTCTACTTTTCTATTTTTGTGACATTGTGGTAGTCGTACAAAATTAATAAATGACTAACAAGTGAAACGTGGCTTTCGCATTTGAAAATTCTTTTAAAAGAAACCTTGGTGCGAAACTTGGAAATTGTCATCAAATATTATCATTCGCCATTTGACGAAAACAATTCTTCCTAAACTAGTGCAACATCGGTAAATGCGGCATTTTTATTAACACTGTGTAACACATGCTGATTCTGTTCTTCCCAAGAAACTGATACAAATTGCGTCGCTTTAAACAACTCTTGAACCAAATACATGTCACAGTGACGACTATGAACAACGCTTATAAGTAAGCTGTGCTTTTTACCTTTTGTCTTTTTACTCATTAGACTCCCACTTCCATGCCTTTCTGTTGCCCGACAAAAATCATAGTTAAATTTAAAACCTTCACTTTACCTCGTACTTACTCAACCTGACAAATACGCTCATGTTCGCATCTTTTCTTCGTTGGCACATTCAGTATCAAAAGTTTCTTGACGAACAAAAGGCTCAAAAACCGCAACCTAGGGGATAGCACAGTGTTCGCGTTGCATTGCCTGCATATAATTTCATGTTTTAATATACGCGAAGGCCTCAAACCCAAACGCTTTCAAGCCACTAAAGCTACAAACCAAAATTCCACCTCTAAAAAGAATACGAGAGAGAGTACCACCATGATGTCTGCTACCTGATGCTCACTCACTCACGACTTGGACTTTGAACACATGTTATACGTAATGTTATGCTCGTGTACTAGTGTCAATACGCATGCGTAACCTTCACGAAAATTTCAAGCTGGTTTAGTTTTTTGAGTTGACAGCAACTGCATATTAATGGTTTGCAGTAATTGCAGTATGTATCAAATGAAATGTTTCATCTAACAATTGAAAGTCACTTTACAAACCGCCACTTGGTATTTCTGCTTTTGAGTTACCTTTTTGCTATTATAACTCCATGCGCAACATTTGGCGTATAGGGCCAAAACAGTCCAATTTTAGTCTCCGATTACATAATTGGTAATTGGCCTTTGCTAATTGGTACTCTCGCTCGTAGAGCCAATTTAATAATATCAAATAAGTCATAGCAATCAGTTGTGATTCATGGAGCACAGTAACCATTTTGCAATTTTATTACACCTTTTACTTATTCACGTTG